>DVPG01000108.1:0-12331 GCA_018239085.1 Yanguna spatiosa spatiosa
AAAGAATCTGCTGACCTGCGGGTTATTGGTTCAATTACCACCTAGAACAAATACTGTATTGGATTTGTATTTCAAAGGATATAAGGTATGTATACATATGCACACTCCAAGGGACAGAACAAACCAAAAACTTGTAGAGCAACGGATGGCTCGTATAAATTAATTATTATACATCAAATAGTAAAAGTTTCATAAAAAGTGAGCATGTACATACGTAGTGCGTTCATCCGCAGGTCAGTTTATTAGATATTACCCTTTTAAGCCGAAACGTACTGATACATTTCGCCGCTATTTCCATCCATTTGAAGCGAAATTATTCACATTTAAAGCAACGGGCGAGCAGAATTTGATTGCAACATCGAGTATGCTTTGTGTGTTTTACAAAGCATAACCCAAAAATAGAACGCAGCTCCACCATAGAAATATTTTGTAACCGCACACTTTCAACTTCAAATATTTACAGATCAGAATTTGAATTTCGGTTTTTGATATACAATATACCTTTAAAATGTTATGATTACTGGGTTGATTTTCTAGACATAGCATGCAGGGAGCTACGTGTACATATAGTCTACATCAACTATCCAATCTCAAAAAGAATCAACTTTTTCCCTGAACATAGTTTGAATAAGCACTGTTAACAATATCAGTATTGGCTTAAACAACCCTCCGTACTATAAACCGAAATATAGTGTTTTTCACAAGTAGATATTGTTAGTAACTAATATACTTTATTAAAGCAAATACTAATTTATATATGTATTTGCTTCAATAATCCTTCGGAATGTGAACAGAAATACATTATTTTTGGCATGACCAATTTATATATAGCATAAGTTCATTCGCTTCTTCTGTCTGTATTCTTAGCTATATTTCATTGCCTTTCAAAATAAACTAGGTATTATTTATAAAATGATGAAGGACGTAGGTGCCGAGAGAGGCCAGGGCTCATGTATCTTTACGAAACAGGTCTAGTAGTGAATGACAGGCAAGTCAGTAGACTCGAAAGTGACATGAATTTAAGAAGAATATGGAAGTGATGAAAGTGGAAGCAGCACAGCTGATCTGCAAGGATGGAGATAATTGGCACTCGGTGCTCTCTGCCTATCCCGTAAAGGACTTGGCGTGATTATATAATTTATAAAAGTACATATATTGACTTTGGCTTACAGGAATGCGTACTGTCAGTAATCTTTATAAACGGAACTAAACCATGAACCCACCTAGTCTTAGAGCCTGAAGGGTAAAGCATTCATAATGATTAAACCGACGCTCGAAACAATACGGCCTTTAAGAGACCGTGGAGAGGCTTGAGAAAACATTAAACCACGAAAAATCAAAAAGAATTAATCAAACTCTCTCAAGTATATCAACTGAACGGTATCTATTTGAATGTGCAGATGCTAAACACGTTAACTTTAAATCATCTTTGATTCATTCCTACATGTATATCTCCACGCCAGATCCCTTACGGGGTAGGCAGAGAGCACCGAGTGCACAAACATTTCTATCCTCGCTGACTTGCCGCGCTTGTTCTATATTCATCACCCTCTTCATACATGCCCGCGCCTTGATACATACATGCATGGTGTTGAGATGTCTAAAAAAAAAACAAAACAAACGCCGTTTTCGGTGATTTTTGACTTCCTCATTAGCCGGTATCTGGCCAATTTGACCAACATAGGTGAGTCTTGACCTCCCTCTGCACCTGCGTCCATCAACATTCGCATTGTATATTTGCTTCGTCATTCTTTCATCAGTCATTCTCTCCACATGTCTGAACCATCGGAGCATTCCCTTTTTCATTAATAGATACAGACTTATTACACTGTTTTGGTATTTATTTTGTATTCATTTCATATCTTGTATGGTGAATTTGGTATTCATTTCAATCTAACATTTTAAATGGTTCAGAAGCCACAAACAGAATACTCCGAGCGCAATTTATAGAAGACATACGACACCCTATAAATAGTTGTTGTTAATACTATACAAATTATTCTTCTGTCATTGATCATGGTGTGGATATCGGTAAATAGTTGCTTAAAGTTTTAAATTCCTTTTTTTCAGTTAAAAGAGTAGCAAACGAGCGGACATCACAACTCACAAACGAACTCTCCCACCCGCCCTCGAATAGTACTTAAGGAATAGGACATTCAGTGTCAGTTATTCTAGACAGTTTAAATTGATAGTAAGCTTGTTAGTAATATATTGGTGGTAGGACTGCAGGAATAAGAATTATTAGTTTCTTCAGCTCGTCTATAACAATAGGCTCGACTCGTAATCCATAGTGGAACGTAAAACGTAACTGATGAAACGTGGGAGTGTACTACACTATTCTGCCTACTGTTTTGCTGTTTTGGAGATTACAGGCTTGACAATATGACTGCACGACTAGTATATTAACATGTGTACGAATTCACTTAGTAATAGGGATAGTTTCGGTGTTATTTGAGGCTTTAGAGTTCGATTTAAGTAATAAGATTTTTATACACGTAGACCATACCCTTAAATAGTAGTTCGGAATCGGAATTTGTGACCCGTGTATGTCAATAAACACACCCCCTATTCCATGGGATGTATAACATACCTGGTGAAAGGTGAGAGTACTACACTACTCAGCCTTAAACTTTGGGGAAATACAGGCTTTAATACTAGGGTACCACTTGTGTCTAAATATTCACCTTTGATTGTATAAAATCCTGCCGCACAACAAATAGAAACATTTTAAGATGACCAATAAGTATTAAAAAATTCAATTCAGATCTGTAGCGAACCACAACAGTTGTTTGTGAGAATCATTAATAAATGTTCTTTACAGCTTAGGTCGTCGTTATAATAGATTCTACTGATTCAGTCAGAAGGCAAAAAATTGGAGAAAAAACGAAAACTCATAATAATTTGACCCTGGATATTGGCGAAATTTTGCACAGGACAAAGAGCCGACGGAATTGGCCGACGGAAATGAAGGTCTTGTTCCACTGATAGCGAGAAACGAAAATTGAGGATTATGAAAAAGTAAATCATTTTCGCAAAAAATCTATAAAACAGATGAAACGACTCAGGCATAAGAAAATGTATCGCGAAACCCAAAAAGGTAATGAACATAATCTAAGAGTAACAATGAAAAAAAATGGAACGGTCACTTCATTTCAAAACCCTTCTTCTTTTATTTAAAATATAGACACTTCATTTCAAACCCCTTCTTCTTTTATAAAAAATATATATGTACGTATGTGTACCATAACCTCACCAATTATTTAATGATAAAAACTACACATTTTATTGTAAATACAGTATCCTTATATAAAAAACGTAACGTCACGTCTGTAATCTCCGAAGAGGTAGGCAGAGAAGTGTAGTGCACTCTCACGTTTCACCAATTTCATATATGTCCCATTATGGAATAGGTGGTGATTCTATTGTCATACACCGAGCACAAATCCAAACTCTGAGCCACTACTAGAAATTTTTACGAGAAAATCTGAGGTAAAAAAATTCAATAGTGCCCAACATGGGATTTGAACCCAGGACCTCTCGATCGGCAGTCGTGCTTGCAAACAATACGACCAACGAGGCAGTCAATTTACTTGAACCCTTATAAAAATAAGAATAATAAATGATATGAAGGTTACCACCACAGCATTTCATATATCAATTATAATTCATTTGACCTAGTCTACATAACCTTTACAGGCTCATTCGCTTGAACTGGACATAAAAAGTTGATCCTCTTAGTGGACTACAGAAAAAGCACAGACTTTTCAAGTCGGACCGTTTGGAAATTAGGTTTTAGTGAAAGTCCAAGTCTCTATCGACCTGAGTTCATTGTTGTCCAGCCTGTTTTCTTTTTCAAAACATAAAAAATAAAATAGGATTTTCTAAATGTGCTTTGTGAAAATTGTCCGTAGTTAAACGGAAGTAATCCGAAACGTAGCTGCAACCGTTTGCCGATCTCATTGCTGAGCACAGTTCTCTTTCATGACTGCAGGAGGTCTGGAGCGTACTTCTATCCTTCTGCTCTAGTAGGATTAGCTGACGTTGTTCTAAACTATAATTATCGCCTCCTCTGGCTATATTTCAACATACTGCCTAAAAATTATAACCTCGATCGTCTGTATAACATAACCTCCGGTGCAAGGAAACAGTCGTGGAAATTTACCTTTCGGTCATCCACACAATAACCGACCGGGGGGCTGCTTCACTTAACTTTATAAATTACCTACATCAGCGGTGCCTCAAGTCCCCGAACGCTACCTTGACATCACACAGTAAAAGCATTGAACATAATATGTCCTGTGTACAACACTCCTCTGTCCACCTCTTCGGGAATCCCAAACTTGATGTTGCGTTACGGGTTACAGAATAAGAATCAATAATACTATCGTATTATTGAGTCTCGCAGCAGGTACGTCCGCTAAGTTCAAACGTCAAAAGAGCTAAACAGTTCACAGATGGACAACTTGTTCATTTTTAATCGTTCCCCACAAACTTAAACGGAAGGAACTGTAAGCGTTACAGAACATTTCAGAATGCAGAGTATATTTCCAACATTACACTGTTATTTTCATTTCTTCTCTACAACAAACAACACCAGTTACCTCCAATACAGCACCAATACAACGAAATAAGCTATCATTATTCGAAACAAAGTGCCATATTTATATACGCCATGACGGCGCAATCTGTTTCCTGACAATAAAATATGGCGGAACGCCTTACGTTTCCTACCAAACTTTGATACTAGCGATAGGTACAGTCGTTGCTTTGTGGGCACAGTGATATTGAACAAGCAATACCAACACGTTCGCCATTTGTAAAATAATATAATGTCCACCATGATTACGTAACTTCACGCCTGTTATCCCCGAAGAGGTAGGCAGAGGAATGCAGAACACTCCCACCATGATTACACTTTTCTATATATATTTTATCAATCGGAGCTTGTTCGGTCATATTTACCTGACTTTGGTGCTAGCGTTAGCTTGCCCGGGGATACAGTAATATTGTATGAGATTGTCTTATACTTGTATCACATATGTTTACAGAGCGCTGTAACACAGGGTTCATCAAATGTAACATTGAAATATTCATTCGAGCTAGTGTCGTGCGTTATTATTTATAGGGGACGGAGGTGGGTGAAACCAAAGAGCCAGTGCACTTACTAGATCTATTAGACAGAGAGAAGTAGGGTTCGAGTAATGATTTTGGAAGAGAAGGTTTTATATTTCAAAATGATATTAGATTCATAAATTTTATGCGAGCGGCGACTTTTTTTGTCTCTTCCAGGTTGGCATCGAAGGCAACTCAAAATCAGGAAGGCATCGAAGGCAACTCATAGTGCCCGTACAATTTGGTATGCCTAATGCAAAATCCGGTCAGCAATCACGTATAGTCATAAGATTAATTTGCCATACCTTCCTTCTAGTATATTTATACGCCCTTATGAAACTTTCTTGATATTAAAATATGACCATCATAAGTACATGCTAACCCTATATAAATACTGAATCTATGATTTAGGGAAAGAAGGAAATATAATAGCTGAATCTATGATTTAGGGAAAGAAGTATATAAAAATAGATTAGGATATTACTAGTACTTACAAATGGTAGTTTAAATACTTATCCCAGTAGTTTAATAATCCTGACTTGTTTCGGGATATCCAAACGCCCAGTACACATGCAAGTCGTTTCTTAGTAATAAAATGTTCTTATCACCGAATTATATCTTGTGTTAAACTTATTCCCATTGGATATAAATAAACAAATTTAGTAAAACCTAAAATTAGTACCTAGATTAAATTAAACCTAAAAGTTAATTAAACCTAAAAGTAGTAAACATTGGTCGCAATTCAAACAGTTTATTATAAATAAGTTTTTATTCGACATTTTTCAATCAGCGTCAAAATAAGCTTCTATACAAATGTATTCACTAAACTCCCTGGGAACAAACAACTTAAATAAAACAAATCGTGTTGCTACTTTAGATTTTTCCCGCCGTCATCCTTTTTGTGAACGCATATGCCTCATTGATCTTTATTCTGAGAAAGTGCCACTTACGTTGTTGTTACAGGGACGTGTGACGTAGGGAAGAAAATAGACAAGAATGTTACTCTACGGTGATATGTGGCAAACATTTATATTTATCTAAATAATATTCAAAGATTTGATAAAAATGTTAAGCTATACGGATAAAATACTAAGTCTCCCGCATCCTTTGCCAGGCATAGTTTAAATAATATATGTCTGATCGTTGTCAAATGGAACGTGAGGAGTGACAAGCGACTGAGAGGTCTCTGTAGCGGAGCGTCGTCGTGTTGTTGGTGGCGAGGCAACCATTTTCAATGGACACATTGAACGTCAGCGCACCATATCTGCGACGAATCGCTGTGCATCAGGTTACTAATTGTGTATCTGAATCTAATTAGAGTTAATCATAATAACGAAAATGAGTATCATGTTAGAAGTGTTATTTTGTGAGAATATAAGTCATTGTCAGAATTATACGATTTATGTCAACAAGTGATAATATTCTGTTTGGATTCATCCTTCATCCCATGCACGCCTTGTATAAGTGACTCAGATGTAGGACCGGTTACTCCTACATACATACGTACATATATGTATATAAGCGATTTTCACCCATATACATACATACATATGTATAGGACAATCACAATATCGCGAGAACTGGGCGTCCGATTAATTTGATACAAAAAATTGATTTAGGTATGACTCATCGGTTTTTGAAATTACATCCCTCATGAGATAAAATAGGGAAAATTGTTGAAAATTTGTATGAGATGTCGTCGTTTTTGAAGTTACATACCGGACATTTTAGATTTATGCTCTAGGTCGATAAAATAATGTATTTATAGATTTTTGGAACTTCTACTCAAAAGGAGTAAACTAACAGTCGAAAGATTGAATAAGTATTTTGTCGGTTTATTCGTTAAATTTTCTCAATTTCAAAATACAATAATTTTAGATTTACGATCTTGATTATTACAAAACATTACGTGTTTATTGTTTTTCAGATATTTTTTTCCTAGGGGGACAAAACAAGCGTTGAAAGTTTATACGGAAATTCGTCGATTTGCAAGTTATATATCTTAAATTTAAGATTTATACTTTCGGTTAACAAAAGCATATGCTCTATTGGAATATATAGTTATATTCATTTCTGCGTGAGGGAAGCCGCGATTACATACTAGTATCACATTGTAACAGTCTTCTTTAAAAGTCATAATATCATTTTTATAACTTCTTTACGCACAATCTGTGACGTTCTTTATATTGTATTTAAATTTTAGACAGATAATTATAATTTGAAAATTAGTTTGATTTCTCATTCCGGTCGATTTTTAGACTGATTTATTTTCTGACTGATTTATTTAAAATAAATGATGTTGTCCTCAGCAACTAACAGTACATGAAAAAGAATGTTTCAATGTTGTGATAATCATAATTTTCAGAAGAAAAACCAGTAATTTGTTTTGAACATTCTTAGTCTTACAAGTAGTAAAAAATATAAAATTTCTGATTTTACTAACAATGCATCTCAGACTTTTCAATTCTGAAATATACATATTACATAACATAACATCGTACCGGTATTTCTCAAAGGGATAGTCAGTGGTTTTAGTATACTACCACGTTTACCAGTTGGTACGACATAGGTACGTCTAAATTATTGGTGGTGAACTTAATGCCATATAATTAATAGGTGGTGAACCTAGTGCCATACAATTAATAGGTGATGAACCTAATGCCATACAATACAAATATATATTGTAATGTAGTCAATGTCTGCAAAATTCAAAATTATGGTAATGTAGTCTAAATCCCCCCAAATATATTTCAGAATTCATATTTTCATCTATGCGTTCGGAATGCACTGCTCGCGCGCTCTGTATTTTGGTTTCGGTTAACTAGATGCTAATAATTCATAATGAATACGCTGTTGCGCGTATTGCACACCGCAAATCTACTGTCGATTTACGCGTCATAATTACCATGTGAATTGTAACTACAGTATCAAAGGACACCTCGTTTAGGTACACACGATGGACACACAGTATCACGCCATTCTCCAGTGTGATTGGCGATAGAACAAAACGACAGATTAAAATGCTGTTGTAACTTTTAATTACCCTGGAGCCTTTAGTACAAGTTAACTGTTGTTACTTAATAGCGGCAAGCGAAGCCGCAATGAATGTTTGCCACTCTTCCTTGACTATCCAACTATCCAGAGCATAATGACTTTACTTCGGCGCCACGGAGCTTTGTCTCAAAACAAGTTTTCAGTTTTGCCATTGGTGCAAAAACGCAATAAAACAGCCAACAAAATGAGCGACCTCCTTGGACGCGGGATTTATACGACAGTCAGAGTTCATTGAAAGTAATAATGATCATTTGTAAAAGGAGAAAAATAATTAGCGTTACATATGTTCGTGTAATGATGAAGTTGAAGGATTTCTATATCACACATCTTCTTATTAAATATCACACATTTTCTTATTAAAACATCAAGAAAATGTGCATCAAAAACAAGTTATCAAGTCCCAACTTATTCCATTAGCGCTGCGCGCTAAACAGCCAGCAAAACGAGCAACTTGTTCGAAAAAGAGTAACATTGTTCCAACAATTAAGTTAATTAAATTCTCTTAAATACCTACGAGTCGCAGTGGACGTCTCTCTGTTTTAATTAGACGTACTGTAAATAAAACGGGCAGAGCAAGTGTTGTCGCTCCGTTGCGATCCAATCCGTAGTCCTGATTCCCTTACTATTATTTCAATTCGCTGCTTCGTAAACTGAATTAATTATGAAATAGCGTTGGATTTTACATGTCTCTATGTTTTTAAATAGTGAAGTAGCGAGTTGCTATATTTTGAAATAACTTGAACAAAGTTTGATTTGTGTGATGTGTTATTATTTTAGCTTTAATTTAACACCGATTTGCCGGAAAATTTGTGCTCGTGTCCAGATTCGATGACAATACAATATTTTTATAGAATGAATTTAATGTGTTAGTGATAGCCTAGTGGTTTGAAATTCAGTCTCTCACTCCGGGGGACCGAGTTCAAATCCTAGCGCGCACCTCTTTATAAAGTGTGCATTTTTAGCTACAACATCACTTGCTACAAGGGTGAAGGAAAACATAGCGACGAAACCTGCATACCTTATTGTTCATAAAGAAAAAACGGTGTGTGACGTCTGCCGACGCGTACTTGTCCAAAGTAGCGGACTTTGACCTTAACCCTCCCATCCTGAGAGGGGACCCGTATCCAACTGTGGAACGATAAAAGGGTCGGAAACTTGACGTCCTAGCTAAGACAAAGAGGATTAAAAGAAATAATTCTTATACGCAAGCTAAATCAATAAATGAAGTAGATTCTTAAGCGTGTTTTTTTAGATTATTAATGATATTAAACTTGTATCGACAACGTTAATGATAAGAAACATGTCCTCAAAAGTTTGTTCTCTTTGTTTTAAAAATGGAACGTATAAAGTTCGCCTCAATTTCTCATACAAACTTGTGATAAAATCCATTTATACGAAACCATTGCCAAAACCGTACAGCTGTTCAAACAATACTATTAATCAACAAGCAATTAGAAATAACACCCTGAGCCGATTAACACTATATTGGCACTGAAATCGCTCCAACCCCTAAATTGCTTATTTGGAGTGATTAATCCCATCAACTGCTAATTTGAAATAAATTGACAAAAACAAAAACCAAATAATATTAGGTAGTTAAATACGCGGATATTGAGTTTTGAAAAAAAGAGCAAATACAATAAAATCGAGCTGTATTGAAGACGAAAAGAATTGTTCGGAAAGTATTGAAATTAATTCGTTAGCACAATTCCATTTGAAATTATGTATGTGGTAAACGTAACTCTTAAGCTATCAAAAAAAACGTTAGTTCCTTCGTACGTTCCATAATAAAATAAATATCTTGAGATATCCCCGCACACGGCTGCCTGATCCCAAATTAGTATTGCTCCTTAACCATACCGCTGATATCTATGCAAATATACCTACATATAAATTTATAGATACTTATGTATGATATATGGAAATATATGAAATAGGCACTTGTGGTTATCACTCAAATATTTTTCCCTGGTCCTAACCACGTGATCAATGAACCCTTCTAGACACTGATTTAGAATGATACGAGATTATTCTCGTTAGTAAGCAAAGTACTTATATTTAATAGACGTTTAAAGAGTTGAATACACAAATCTTAATACCTAAATAAACAACCAACTGAGACGGTCAAACTAGTTACTCGTAAGTTTCGAGAACATTTCCATAAAAGCGGTAAACAAGAAAAGGAGAAATGGAGGATTTCTTTGAGTTAAATTCTTCAAGTATACTTAATAAGATTACAGTATTTATTCGGTACAGAGACCTGAATGGATAAATACTTTTATGTTACAGACGGGAATGTGAAACCGAAGATTCTGAAAAGTACTCA
Source organism: Yanguna spatiosa spatiosa (assembly GCA_018239085.1). NCBI lineage: Eukaryota > Metazoa > Arthropoda > Insecta > Lepidoptera > Hesperiidae > Yanguna > Yanguna spatiosa. The sequence goes on from DVPG01000108.1 coordinate 10,493, forward strand.
GTAATATTTGTTACTCGAAAATATTCATAGGGGAGTCAGAAATTTCCAAGTAATGAATGTAAAAGAAGCGCAGCAGGTCCGTACGGATAGAAATATTTAGCACTTGATGCTCTCTACCTACCCCAATATGTGACTTGCGAGACGATAACAATAATAAAAAGTTCATACAGTCCATTGTTAGTGAAAATTGAAAATATAACGAAGTCGGAAGAACGATGCAAAACGGGGTGTAGAATTATTTGAAATACAAATATGGAGCGCGATAACAGTAAATTCGCCGCCGTTTTGAATTTTAAACGTCGAACACAATTGCACTTTTCCGCGCACCTGCTCTTCTATCACGTGAAGAGTAGTTTACTCGAAAAAATTCAATTGCCTTCGGGTTTTTGCAATAAATCTTTATTTAACAGATCTTGTTTACTAAAATAGCAAACATAGACTAACACGACTCGTAGTTGAAACAACACTTACAAAGTAATAACACTCGTGAGCACCTTGTGAATACATATATAATTAGGAGTATGTATGTTTAAATTATGTTCGACTTAAATCACATATGTAGGTATCGTCACGTCACGAGCTCATTAAGAAGGACCTCGAATAGTTCCGAAACTATTTGACATTTTCTCTTTATCCTTATTAATGACTGCTGTCATTCGAAGCTTCTAGACGCCGTACGGGATAACGATACAACATTTATCTATGTAAATTTTGAATATCGAACATAATTGTACTTTCCTGCATACCTGTTCTACTATGGCGTAAAGGATAGTTTACATGGATACAATCGGTTCTGCACGATTATTTAGTGAATTACTAAACTACCAAATCACTAAATTAAAAACTCGTACTAACTTACTACAACACTTGAATTGTAATTTGAACTATTATATTGGCTGTTTAATTTCTTAACAAGTAATTTAGAAGCAACAAAAACATTGCAAATACCTTTTTGCAAATTCTAGAAGGAACGCCATATTCGCAATTCATCAGTTGAAGTTACGACACTTACATCCATTTTTCCACTAGTAGTACTTTGATTATGATCCTATTAAAAGAATAAAAAATGCAAACAAGACATATCATGAGCTAAGGCTTTAATATATAATTCACTGGTAACAATGGACTTAAATGTCTTCTCGGTCATCAGTCCTCATGACTGGTTTTGTAACTAATACTTTCATCTGATACTTGTAAATAATAAGGAACTAACATTCTAAATAAGAACATGATATATTTGACTATTTATTAACGACAAAAACTAGAACTGAAATCTTACAATTTCTAATAGTTTAAAATCTGGTATTTCTGATAAAATGTTCTTATACGACATACAGTCTTAACAAAATTAGAAATGTAATTCAGAATGTTCAACATGATTATGGTTTAATGTTGGAAACCTCTGAAGCTGAGCCCTACTTCACGCAAATTTTCAGTCAGATAAGGATCTGGGTATTGACAGCACTAATAATAGAGATACTCTATACAAAAATATAAAACAATACAAAATTTATATATTTTTTCGGCAGAATAAAATCAACTACCTTTGTGATTTTGTAACGAAATCCAAGCAGATTTTATAACAACATTTGCAAAGCATAAAAAATACGTTTTATTGTTCACGTCTGGCTAATTATTTGAAGCTTAAGCCCTAGGACCGCAGGAGTTTACAAGTTTAACGCTCGACCGAACTTGGGATTTCGAGGCTTTGTGGAATATCTCGACAACACAAACGACTCAATGTTCTAAATAAATTAAATTTTATGACAGAACATGAAACTAAGAGAGTAGTCGTTTCAATGCTATCTATATCATCATCATCCTCAACCTTTTCACAAT
>DVPG01000109.1:0-12315 GCA_018239085.1 Yanguna spatiosa spatiosa
AAAAAGGATCCGGAGGGTATATGTTCACTATCGATCATACATCGCTTCTTGTGAAATCGATTTTTTATCTGATATACTCGTACCTATTGATTATAATCTAACGTGGTGTAAAAACGTTACACCACGCCTGTAATCCCCGACGAGGTAGGCAGACGAGTGTAGTACACTCCCACGTTTCACCAGTTACGTTTACGTCCCATTATAAAATAGGTGGTGAGCGTATGGCCATATACCGGGAACAAATCCAGACTCCGAGCCACTACTGGAAAATCTAAATTAGAAAAATTCAATAGTTACTTGATCCGGGATTTGAACCCAGGATCCCTCGATCGGCAGTCACACTTGCAACCAAAACGATCTACGAGGCAGTCACACAGTTTTAAGTTATCATATTATGATTTAAGCGTCGACGAAGTTTAATATCTCCCACAGATGGCCTCTATCTTTGAGCTGAGGTAGCTTACTATCTGTACATTTTGCTTCAACGAATTCTTCAAGAACTGTGTCCTAGTGGTCCAATAGTTGTAAATGTTGTCTAATATAGGGTTGTTGTTTTCATGTATAACACGTAATAGCGAGTGCTGTTACCAATATATGATGTATGGAAATGATGAGTGAAAAACTTCGATACCGTGATTCAGGAGAACGTGTGGCGCCATCTATTATTAAATAATAAAAAGTCGTTGCAATACCCACATTAAATACAATTTTTGAAATGGCATAATCTAATCTCGTTTGGTCTTTGTACTGAGCGTTTGTCTCCGTTAGTCGATGCTTACGATTAACGACTAAGACTTACGACTAACGACTAACGGCTACCGGCTATCATAATGTCGATATAGAGATATACGAGTTGTCGTGCACGTAATGTTCGAGATTGTTTAACGTCTTTGCCGTTAGTGGTCAACCGTGGTATGACCATTACCCATGTACCGATCTAGTTGCCCAATGTATAATCTTTGCCACAGTAACAAATTGACGGATTTAATATTGGTAGGTAGGTGTAGTTTCTAAGTGAGTTGCTAGTACATATTCTAAGTACGGAGCGAATGGCTGAGAATGCGGAAGGGATTTGTATAGACTTGAATGGTTGTTGCTAGAACGGTTCCATTAGATATGTTACATTTTGTTTATGTTTACAAATACATATTTGTTGTAAAAATTCAGTGAATCTCTGTTACCTAATTAGGAACGTTACATGTTGACTAACGATTAGTGGAGTAAAGATAACACAATTTTGATTCTGCAGTTTATGATGATGATATCGGGTGGGATTGAACTAGCATATATTATTATATATATTATGGAGATTCTAAAAGGAAACTTTTCGTTCTGTCCTATTTAAAATTTATGAAATGAAAGGATTACATTGAAAATCACAATCACAGGGAAGGAAGAGAAAGAAACACGTAGAAAAACAAATGTTAAGGAACATTTGAATTTAGAACGTCCGTGTTATTACTCGTAAATAGTTTTTGTAACCGACCAGTGATCCTTTTTTCGATATTGTAATTACTACTAGCGCAGAGATAGAAGTGTACACTAAGTAATATAACGATCGATGTGGTACTTTATGTTCGTACCTCTACTGACTCTCCTTGATAGACTTGTTTGCGAATGGCGAATAAATTAATGAAATTATTCATTATACAATAACAGAACACCGACAGGGTGGCCAACTAATGCATCCTTGAACCTGTTTGTGGCGAGCGGTGTTACAATTATTCGCCCACATTTCATTTTATCACACAACGTGTTTAACATTACGCGATACAATTATGATAATTAATTATGGTACATTATCAAACCAAACTGAACTTATGATAATTATATCATACAAGTTGAGAATTGTTATCGAAAGTTTGGCTGCCGTTTTCGCTTTCATGTGTATGTACATAAACTAAAGTAACGCTACAATTGTGAAACCCCAGCGTAATGAGTTTCAAAACTGCCAGCAACTGTGGGTGAGATCACGTTAATCACGTGGGAATTGAGGGTTTTTGGGGGATTTAAATTCTGTTACCTGTTGACAAGAACCTTGATCAAGATCTTACGTGCCCTTGGGAGTACCCTTTTGATCACGCAATTTATTAATAGACCTGAATTGACCACGACTCGATGACGACGAGTGAGCTTTGCTGAGTTTTTAAATCTCTTACCTTCAGGCCTTCACAAGTTTTGAAAAAATATAACTGGTAGCTATATATGATGGTAATTTGATATTGTTAAATGTGCATTTAAAAAGCTTAGGTTTTTGAACATTGCTTTCTATTATTGCTTTTGGCATAGCCTCAGTTTCCAATATGTTAGGCTTTTATTGTAGTGACTGTCGTTTTCGTTTTCATTGGACGAGTAGTTGCAAGAGCGACTGCTTATTGATGGCTCGGAATGTAGATTTTTGCCGGGTGTATGGTAGTAGGCTCACCACCTATTCCATAATAGGACGGAAACGTATATAGTGTGACGTGGATCCTCTTAAGGGAAGTGAATCCTCTTAAGGGATTACAGGCGTGATGTAATGTTACGATAAAAGTCTATTTACAAAGCTTCAAACATTGCTTTTTCTAAGGCATTTATTTATTCCATCACTTTGAAATATGGTAGCGTTTTATAGATATGAAGAGTGATAGGTATGTAATCATCATCATCATCATCATCAGTCTATTGCAATCCACTGCTAGACACAGGTTTCCCATGAGGGGTTATGCCTCTATTCCCAACGCTGGTCATGTGGGTTCGGGATCGCAGAGCACAGCTTCTCGCACCGCCTTCGCTATTGCCCATAGGCGGCCAGGACATTTATCTGCGCCTAGACAGACCGCACCATACCGCGATCTGCCTGCGCCGGGTTTAGTCGCCTCTTAGGACACCCTGTATCCCAGCAAATAGTATATAATACCTTCTCTCTTCTTAGAGGCTTCAGAGCTGAGACACGAGCTGAAGTTATCACTCAGCAACTGCTGACCTTGATGCTTCTTTGTTAAGTTCACCATAAAGAAATCTCTCCGCGTACAAATGTTATAACAATAGCGTATGACGTTTTAAAAACATTCGTCTATTTTAATGTGGGACTTTTTTTCGGAGAAATTTAACTCGGCTTTCACCTTAAACTGTGGAGCTATTAAAGAAATGTTGATTGTATTTTAACAGACAACAAAAATAATAGCAGCGTACAATTAACACAGAAGTAGAAAAAATAGTTTGAGGCCTATGTTTAGTTTATATAGTTTAAGGTTTATGGCAATAGGCTTACCATCTATTCCTTAATGGGACGTAAACTCAAGTGGTGAAACGTGGGAGTGTATTAAACTCCTTTGCCTACCTCTTCGGGGATTACAGGCGCGATGTTATGTATATATATCATTACATGTGTAAGTATACAATACTATACTTATGTAAGCATTATTGTAAATGTATTATTATGTAATATTATACATATGTGAGCATTATTGTAAAATATATAAGATACTAGGTAGACTGTGTCTATGTGTAAGTCAGGTTTTAGATTCACAATGAAATTCTTATATACCCGCCTCGGTATTTACGGGAACTATAAAGGTTGGTTATATTTGGATAAATTACCATCAATAGAAAATAAATTAAAAACTTGCTGCGGCTAAAATATGCGAACGAAAGTAGCAAAGAAGTTGCAGATACAGTGGCAAGTGAAGGCTGTATGTAAAAAAACACTAGAATATTATAATGTCTAATAATACTTATCATCTTATTACGTATAAGTTATGTGCGTAGATATTATGTATTAAAATATTATATAAGTTTAATTGCATTTTTTTAGAGTAATGTTTAGGTCACTGTGTTAGAATTAACAAATCCGTGGGCAGATAAAATGTATTTGTAAATTTATTGTCATTTAGAAGTTTACTTCTTAATTGGACGATTTTAGTTGCAACTGCAGGTAATGTTTCGGTTTTATATATCGTATAATTTTTTGCTTGCGTAAAAAATGTCTAGCTGAGGATTGATTACGAAAAGATGACAATTAGGCATATATATTTTTTGTAATATAACAACACTCAATTTACATATCTAGATATGAGGTAAAGCTGTTTCATAAGTGGCTGTTTTTTACTATAACTGATTATACCTTACAGCACAATGAATAACATATATTTATACAATTTGAAGAACAGTGCCATCTATGGGCACATAACAAAACTGATAAAAACCCATTTTCTAAGTAGACTATTAACAATTTGGTGTTACATAGTTCGAAACTTGTTTCTTTTGACGAATAATCGCGTAAACGCGACTTCGTTAGACATTAAATATTCAGCTCACGGTCAGTTTAAAATTTATTTGTTGAGAGACATTACTGTGTCAACGTTGTATTAAATGCTTACGCGACTTATCGAATATATCTAATATTATTATTGGGCTATTAGATTTATTCTTATTGCAATCATCTATATACAAATACGAATTTTTCCCTCATGATTAAAGAGTGCATTAAGATAAAATATCCCTTGTTGTGACGGTAAAGGAAAACGTCGTGAGAAAACTTCAACACCTTACAGTTGCCATAATCTACTTCAACACGTGTTAAGGCTGCTAATACGCACTTGGCCAGTGTGACAGACCACGGCCTTAGTTCCTCTAAATCGTTTGATTAATTTGTGGTTCCTCGATCACCCTGGCCAAAGCGGGTAGCCAGGTTAATCCTATTATGTTCATGTCTAGGAGTTGGGTAGGTAGGTGGGGAGGAAAGGTAATTGAACTTGAATAATACTTGAACGCAGGGCCTATCGATTGGCAGTCGCGCTTGCAACGAACACGACCAACGAGGCAGTCATTGTTGTTTTTCTTTGTATCTTTTTGAAATGCTTCGTGAGCGGTTGGTGGGATGATCCAATCGTTTTTTGTGTTGTTATTGCACAACCGATTCTGGTTTCTGTTTTTCGAGGCGTCAATATACAAATATTGGGACAAAAAATGTTCGAGGACGTCGGTATATTTACCTACATTTAGCGTTCTTAGTGTTTATTTCGAACAAACAAAAAACCTAGTGGTTTAGATGTCAGCTTGCTACTCCAGGGCTTTTAAATATTACACGTACCTTACTTCTATTAGGTTTAGGGTATTTTTAAGATTCAACATCAGTCACTGTAATGCTGAAGGAAAACTATTCAAAAGAACGGACTATAGATGTCAGCGAAGTTAAACATTTAAATCTACTCAGAAAAACAAGACACGAATGGAACTGTTCTCTCTGTGTGCCCGTATTTCAATATTTTTCCATCTTTGAAGGTGGTAGGACATTCTGTACGTGGTTCTCAATCCGGATGCAGAAAAGCTACGTTTGTATCTATTCGTCGCGAAACAGGAATGCTGAGCTCGCGTTTCAGATAAGCAGACTCTGTAAACATGTAGTACGTTCTTCGAGTTTAGGTGAAATTTTAGTTCAATGAGATATTAAAACGAATATTCCCTCCCTATTTTGTGTAAATATCTTTCTTCTTTTTTTTTTTTCGTGTTCTTTTCGTTTGTGTTCTGCATTCATTGTGCAGTAAAGTATATTGTATTGTATTCGTATATTGTATTGTATTAGTATATTGTATTGTATTAGTATATTGTATTGTATTGTATTGCATTGTATTTCGCTACAGGGACCAGTCGGGTGAACAAGGTATTTTACAAGGTATCCGTAAAAAAATATTTTTCATTCTTAATTCATTTGTGCGTTTTAACAATATCAACGTGTACACGGAAGTTAACATGTTATTAACAGGTTTTTTCTATTGCATGTAAAACATCAGCAAAAACAAACAGTTTGTTGGCTATTGAAATATTTAAACGGTACAAGCTGTGACTAACAGTATACAAATAACATTTTCGTTATTTAAAAAAAAAAATTTTTTTTTTCCCTTTACCCTTATAACTGGTCAGTTGTTGTTATTTAATTGTTATAAATGAGTTGTGCTCGCGTTGCAGTCTACCGCCTTAAGCCCTCTCATTTTGAAAGGAGACACGTACGCAACAGTGAACCGATAAAGGGGTTGATGACTAAGATGCAGTTAGCGAGATCTACTATAATAAAACAAGATAACAAAAATGTTAGTTTGTCAGATGCTAGTAACAACAAATTAGTTCCCGGCAGATCACGTCAGGTATGTCACTCATGTCGGCCTTACCGTTCTTGACGTCATCACTAAGCAAGGTAGAGTTTGAAAAGCTCAGTGGAGTTGTAAAAACTTGGAGAGCACTTCAATAAAAGCGGGATTTGTTCGAGAATGTGGCGTATAAGAAATTGTACTGTGCCGGTTATTATAGCGTATTGTGTACAGTGAAAGTGGCCACAGAATCTTGACTGATTGCCCGAGGGCTCGTTGTAGTGGCAGGTCGATTGAACGCGCACTCTCTCTTTTTCGTACTCATCTTTTTGCTGTCGGCTCTACATTTTTGTTCCCATGGAAAAGATAGAGCTATCGATTCAATTAACTGTTGATTACACGGCCACAGAGTACGGGCATCCTGCAGTTGAATGAACCGTAATGTTTAGTGTTTTTACAAGGCCCGGGGTGGGGGGGGGGGGATTATTAGTTGGCTGTGTAGAATAGGTATTGACAATTAAAATAAAAAATTGGTAACAGTAAATTTGATATAACTCATTGATTTATCGATATTTCGTAGTCTATCAGAGTCCATACAAATCATCCCCCTTCCATACATCTCACACAAATTTCAGTATACACCCATACAAATCGTAACTTCCATACAACCAATGACAGTATAATTCGTGATTATTAAAACATCAGTGGAGTTGCAGAGCGGAACGTATTCATCTAGTAATGTGTTACTTACCGGTCGTTATAGGTGGCCACTCGATTTTCAGTCTTAGCTCTTTACAAATAGAGATCACGTGGAATGTTATGGGCATTTAAAAGAGTTATTACAGTGATTGTCATCACGTTTTCATGCTCAACAGTGCACGGGACTGCGTGATGTATTGATATGTTGACAGTGCAATACAGTCATGTCAGATTAAGTATCTTTTATTTTTGACCATCTTAGGACATTTTCTCACACGATAATCTGATCGCAATGTTGAAACGGTGTATAAAATGTACATATGTATTGATGTACTATGTAGTATTTTTATTATTGATGTACTATAAAGTATTTTTTTACATACATGTCCGGAACTAATGCTTGCGCTAATCACATAAATATTTGTCCTGAGCAGTAATCGAATCCTCGATCCCCGGCTTACCACTTAGATTTACTAGCCATTGGAGTAAGGGGCTAGTATATGCGCTGCCCATTCGTTTCTCCAACGTCGGCGTTTGAAAATCGTTGCTGTAAAACGGTTTATAGATTACTCTTTTCCTCCCGGGCCTTTTTATCGTTCCACTGCTGGACTTGGGTCTCCTTACAGACCATAGTCAAGGCCATAGTCTGCCACGCTGGCCGAGTCCGGGTCGGTAGTCTTCATACGTCTCAGAGAACATTTTTTTAGGAACTATGTATATCTAAAATTATTCCTTCAATTATAACCGGTGATGTTTAATTTTAAAACGCGCATTTTGTAAAGAGATACGCGCCAGGATTTGAATCCGGGCCCTTGGAGTTAAAGGTGGAATTTCTAACCACTAGGCTATCGCTAGATTATTTCAATATTCAATATTATATTCGGAAACTATAAGATAAAGTTATGCTCGATTACATGCATATCATAATTTTCGTATATTTACAAAGTATATTGCCTGTATGTCATTGACTACACTTTGATACTTGGCTGCTCTTCAAATAATATTTACTCGTCTGTCTCAGATTACTTAACTGATGCACAATTGTGAGAATGTGTGACGTCTAATCTTTATGTAATTATCAAATTTGAATAATGATCGTGCGGGTTGAATTAAATACAACTTGTTATACGTTGCTCCAAACGTTTAAAATACAGGCTCATAAATTATTTATGTTTTGTTTGGTAGTATTTTTCGTTGTGTATTTTAATTTTGTTCTTTATCCAAAATCAAATTAACAGAGGATGGAAGTTTTATTCGTATTCGAAAATAATTGTTTGGGAAGTTTGTGTTTATGTTTTTCCATTTGAGCACCTACAAAAATAAATGGAGATGATACTTTTTATTCGGCTTTTATGTATTCATGTTTGTTTTTTATGGTGTGTTTTGTTATTTTGTTTTATTGGTTTTTCGAAATTATCGTATAATTTCCATGCAACATTGAGAGAGTATACTCTGGAATAGTGTTATACATATATTGGATATGTGGGTTAGTAGGCATTCGTCTACCTGAAGGTTTTGGACCCATCTGGCAACATCTATCAAGGCCTACCAGTTATGAATTATCTTTTAAGATAACCACAGTGTCTCTACAAGATTCGCTTTTAAGCATGGTTGCCATCAAAAGCCTCCCTAAGTTCAAATCCCTAAGCCTTTATTGTTTTAATGGTAATAATGGTTTTTTTTTTATTTACAGGTAAGAACGAGTTTGGGTAACGCACGTTCAAAATCGCGGTTCATTTTACACTGGTACTCACTTGGTGGCTATTCACGTGTCTATGGATGAGACACGACAATTGAACGGCAATCCAAACTTCAAAAAAAAGATGTAACTTCAAAAAAAAAAGAAATAGGATTAAATGTGTCCTTAAGAGGAAAGAAAATTCTCTTATCATACGCAATAAAATACAATTATCTTTCCAGTCGTTGCTCTTAAAGTGATAGTTGCTGTACAGTGTAAAAATGAAATTTATGCATAACGGAAAAATAAAACAACCAAGAGTAGTATGTAATATAATAATCATAAATTATAACAATTGGTATTGTTTAAAAAATCATGTGTTCCAGTCTTTATTCGTTTTTTATATACGTTCTGTTTCAGGGACGTGTCACATTGCAGACTAGTTGAGAGAATTATTGAATGTAAAGAGAAACTTTACGATTTTAATATATGTCTTCATTTATTTAATGTATTTATTATAAATATGGCTATATACAGCCCTCGGTGAAATACTAAATGGAGTTACAGAAGCGAAATAGCATGAGTTTTCTTCTTATTTCCTGTTACGAAATGTAGAACATTAAAACAGGTGGAACAGTTATGGACAAAACTGTTGATTGATTTGTACAAAGGATTTATTTAGGCATGTTTTTTCAGGCTATACTGATTACTTTCGGACCTATCCGAGGTCCATCTTCATGAGCAGTCTTAGGATCTCACTGCGTTTGGAGGTAGCTCTTATGATATACGGTAAAACAATATGAGATAATACTGAGTACAATACGAAGTTATTACAAGAAAAACAATAAAGAATATTTCTTCATAAAATATGATAAAATTTATTTATAAAGAAATGGACTCAGAAACTATCGACAAAACCAAAATTGATAATTATTAAAAGCGACTTTACCTTTATAGACTTTAATCTTACTTTGAATGAAAACTAGACTTGTAATAATTTGTATGATTGTTACATTCAACTTTAAATACTTATTACTTAAGTAAAAAATAGTAAATAACGCCATCTACTGTGAATTAATCAAAAGACGTTTATTTAACTTCAATCATTTATAGTTAAACAATATGCAGTACGACAAGTTGTTACCAGACAAACAACTTTACACGTCCGGCCTTGATATTTGTATCACATCAGACCTTCGAATGCCTCAGTGTTAAAATAAAACCTAGGTATTACCGTTAATGGTAATACGTTTGGGCGTTGTTCAATTGGTATTTAAATCAACCAGTGAACCAGCATTAGTCGAAATTCGATGGTAATTTGTTATATTTCACGTTTGACTGTTATTGAGGTTCTTATTTCAATATGTAGGTATATATTTCTATAAATGTCTACTCTGTACAACTGTTTGATCACATACTATAATTGTGTCTGACATTGAAAGTACCAATTAAATATTTCATGCTTTTTGTAAAAGTTTTAGCTTTCTGCGTATCTTCTCTACATAAACATCTTTAGTTATTATGCCTAATGTCGCTCTCTTCCGTGCGCGCGATATTCTTAATATAATAAGGAGTACGTTTATAAAACATGTTTTCGAATATTAAGTCAAAACAGCGTTTCTCGATTCTCGCTTTTCTTTTATACGTTCAAGTTATACGAGTTATATTCATTATAATCTTTATAGTTCGCTTCCCCGGTCGGGTATTATTTCATTTTTCTAACTTAGTCTACTAGATATACTTTCTAGTAGACTGCCTTGTTGGTTGTGTTAGTTGGAAGCGCGACTACCAATCGAGAGGTCCTGGGTTCAAATCCCGGGTCAAGTACTATTAGATTTTTCTAATTTACATTTTCCAGCAGTGGCTCGGAGTCTGGATTTGTGCCCAGTATAAGGCAATAGACTCACCAGCTATTCCATAATGGGATGTAAACGTAACTGGTGAAACGTATGAGTGTACTGCACTCCTCTGCCTACCTCTTCGGGGAATACAGGCGTGATATTACGTTTCAATCAACGAATGTTGCCAGTCGCTTTTTTCTCTTTCTGTTGTTTATATTAAGCTTGGGTTTTTTCATAATATCAATAGCATATTAATTTTAGTTGTAATTCTGTGTATCTGAAAGGAAATAAATAAGGATGTGACTAAACTAATTAACACACGAGTAAAACGTAACATTTTCCTGCCATCACTTTAAATTAAATTTTGTTTTTAATCAAATTTTAACTAAAAACTGAGATGAGTTTTTTTAAAGATTAAAACTATTTGTTTTTTTTTAACTGTTATTTATTTCCTTCATTATTAAATTTTGTTTATTTATTTATTTGCTGTCATAAGTAAATAAATTAATTCAATACAAGCGAGGGAGAGTACAGATAATAACCAGTTGAAATTGGAATATTTTAAATTCATCATAATGCACATAATTAACGGACTTTAAAATTATTTCGATTGATTTTCTTATCCACCCCATAGATGCAGATTTGGTCGGCTGTTACTGAAAAGTCGGAAGAACTAAAATTGGATAAGATCATCCATGTCTGCAATGGTCACTTAAAATGCATTAAACTGCATATCTATTTGCAACTCTAATATCAATCTTATCTTCTCCCCAACAGATCACAATGTCGCGCGACAGATCTTCCCGGCGCTTCTACAGGGCTGACTCCACCCATGACCTCCTGTCCTTCATGGACAAGGGACACGCAGCCATAGAAGAGAACAGATGGACCTTCGAGACGGCTTGGGAAGCCGCAAATAAAGGTAATGTGCAAAGAGGCTTAGTTAAGGGACAGATGCCATTTTTATACCCGTTAGTGGTATATTTTCTTAAAGCGTTTCTTGCTCTTGCACCCTGGTAAATTATGGCCAGTATAGAAAAATAAGAGATGTGGAACACAGTTAGATGATGACTTAATTGATTGAATTACAGATTCTCTTTCGTTCGCGTATAGTTAAACTTGTTTTGTGTGGGTAAGCTGCTACATCCTAAGCTTCATCTCGCTTGCCGTCAGGAGAGATTGTAGTGGAATGGAGGACTATGGCTATTGAATAAAAAGAATCTTTGTCTTCGGTAGACAAAAGTCGGAGAAGTGCGGAAAGAAAGGTCTACCGTAATTTACCACGACATTGATACGTATCAATTCCCTGATATCACGATCATTCGTGATACACTTGAAGTTTACGGCAATGATAAGACCTTTCTAAAGAAACCTACCTATCCGATAACCTGTCACCTATCTGATAATATCCGTAGTTCATTGGGTGGTATTTTGTGAGCGATAGGTTTAATCACTCGTGTCTGTTTTGAGGTATACAATTCATTTATCACTTTGATTATCAAACTCTTCAATGGACTTTACATTTTGTTTATCAGACTCGTCAATTTATTTATCAAAAATACTTCAACATTTGAAGCTCTTTCATTTATATTTCATGCTATAAACGTTAAAGTAATTCTTTTCGTTTGTCAAGTGAGCTTTCACGTTAAAATAGCTCAACCGATTCTGATGTTTTTTATATAAAAAAATCGCAGCTCCGTGTCTCATAGTGGAACGAAAAAAACGTTGATCAAGATGATAATGTTGATGTTCTTCAGAACTCGCCAAGCGCTTAATGTAACAGCAGCGCAAAAATTCTCCAGCCATTGTTATGTAACTCATACCGTGAAACGTCTTAAGTCAAGACGAGTTACACTCGTCTCGCAAGCTTGTCCACGAGACGTGCCACGGACCACAGACAATAGACGCGGCGTGACAGAACTGGCTCGAAATAAATAGAGCGCGAATTGCTTGTCTTTGCGAAACAATGACAATGTTTATGTCGTATGTTCTTTATTTAAAGATAGGGTTGTTTTCTATAGTTGTATTA
>DVPG01000110.1:0-12310 GCA_018239085.1 Yanguna spatiosa spatiosa
TTGCCATACAGCGGATACAAATCCGGACTCCGAGCCCATACTGAACATTTCTACTAGATGATGTGTATGAGAAAAATCTGTGTTACCCGACCCGGGATTTAAACCCAGGATCTCTCGGTCGACAGTCGTGCTTGCAACCAACACAACCAACATATTTTTATATATACATATTTGTCTTATAATAAACTCAGGTGCGTTAATACGAAAATTTTTATTGTGTAGGTACTTTGTATTCCTTTTTTAATCTCCACACAAAGAGACTATCGGCACGTAGTCACAATACCAATTAATTGTGCATACAACGTTCACATAGCTAAAGCCAGTTTTATGTGACAGAACAGGTTTTGGTGACAGATTCAGAAAGTGTCAGCGGGTGTAATATTTTTTTGTCCATTTTCTAGTGATGTTTGCCTTCACAATTAAAGTACGAGATATTTATTTAATCTTAACAACGCACACAATTTTTGGAAAGAAAGAATTGGACGTGATGATTTGAACCCAGGACGGCCGGACGGGGAGACTCAATTCTAGATTAGTATAATGAAAAGATCTCTGTATTGAATTAACGCTTGAATGACACATGCACTGCATAATTGAAATTGCTTCTGCTATTAATATATATGATTGTTAATCTAACATTAATGTAATATGAGAGTACCAGAGGCCGGTTTTATTCACAACTATTTGATCCCCAAGTAGGCAGAAACTGTCAGAAACATCAACTGTCTAGTTGATAAACTGAAATTTGAAAATTAGAAATTTATTTATGTCTTTGAATATATGTTTCAAAGATGTTATAAACAATTTGGATCACTGCATGCATCTAGTAAGGTGCTAGAACACATTGATTCCTAAATTTATATTTATCTACATCAACAGCAAGGCACTACTCAGGAATCATTCAAGAAGTCAGGACCACTAACCGCTACACCTGCAGACTAGTCAAAACAGACTTGAATATTAGACAATCAAAGGTGTTCCAATGATGAGAAGTTTGGGGAAATTGTGAACAATTGATCCCTACCACTCTTTATACAGCATGTTCCAGTTTCTATTACAATAGAAAAGGAACTGTTAGCAAATGAGGTGCCCCAATATTGACACACATGCCTACTATCTGTTTCGTGTTTGTTCATTGTCATACCAAACATAGTACTATTAGATGATAGAAATCCTATTTATACATATATATGTATGTATATTCACGTGTGAATAAGTCTTTATATCCCTTAATTGAGAATATTGCACGCAGAATATGAGATTTGGTATGTTAAAGTTCATATATAGAGAATTAGTGCAGATTGCTATTAATTTTATACAATATGTGACAATTACATTAACTGAAATAAAAAAAATATTATCTGGTGGTGAAACATGAGAGTGTACTTTACTCTTCTGCCCACCTCTGTGGAGATTACAGGCGTGATTTTACTTTTGTTATTTATTATCTATGATCATTCCATCATGACCAGACAATAGTCTACAGTGTAACGTTAGTTAGACTAGAGATTTATTCATAGATGTTATACCCTTTGTCATAAAAATCTTAATAGCATTCAAACTTAAATATTTATGAAGTTACTGTCGAATTCCAACAACTGGACCATTAGCAAGGAGTACTCCTATTAGAAGTAGTACTTAAATTACGTCGTTACTCTCTGTGGATCGAGGGCTATGAAAGCGATATTTTTGATCTATGCGGGTTTTAGATTTGTTAATGTGTGTGGATTATAATCGAGAAAAATCTTGAATTACGTTTTGGACAATGATTAATAAACATGAAATTTGGGGGATAAGTCAGGTTTATTACTTAAATTTAGCGAATCACATTGGAAAAATATATGTTTTCAGTGTACAACTAATTAAATCTTTACTCGGTCGCTTAGATTATATAATAATTAATAAAGGAACCCTGCTTCATGATGGGACATATAACAGGTCAAATGTGGGAGTACATTACATTTTCCTGCCTGTCCCTTCGAGGAAATATACATGGGCGTGATGTTGTGTTGTTAATTTAGATTATTTTGTGCCAATTTACCGAAAGAGAACATTTGTTCCCTGTTCCAGAGCTTAGCAACAGCAGTAGTGCAACTTTTCACGACCGAGGGCCCTGAGCATTCGGAATGGAAGAAGAAGGACACGGGCGTATTGTGCCTTATAAAGGACAACAGCAGACGGTCATACTTCTTCCGCATCTACTGTCTCTACCGGAAGGCCATGATATGGGAGCACGAGGTGTACATGCAGATCGAGTACAGGAGCCCCAGACCTTATCTGCACACGTTCGAAGCTGAGGTGAGGGTTACTTTATTTTCTTTTAGGTTTGACACTAAGAGCTGAAGATGGAGCTTAGTGGCGTGCTATTTTAGAGGCCTAAGTCCAGCATTGGACGGGAATAGGGTGATGATAAGGGGAATGCGTAAACATTCTTTGCTCTAAATGTGGATACTTATGTTAAGCGATGATGCAGTTAAGGCTTATTAGGCTATAATGATTACTGGTAATATTTCTGGTAAAATCTATGCAGTTCAACAGCGCCTATACTGCCGTTACACTTATTTCTACGATTAAGCAATCGGTACCGTAACAATTTGGGTTTCGGTCTAAAGGGCTTGAACTTGAACACTAGAGTCTAGAGCTTATCATCTCGGTTCACACGAAGACCAACCGTTTCTGTGACCGATCTCGAACAGCACAGTTACTGACACTAACTGCACACATACTAACAACGAACTAAGTAGGTTATTGTTACTAAAAGTCCTATTTTTGCTGTCCTGTTATTGATTATTACTAGCCAACTAATGTTCTTATTAACGTCTATTATTAGTCAAAGTGAATACGACTAACGGACCCATTCCTATAGCCTTATTCGAGATCGGTTGCATACGTTCGTAGGCGGCGGCCGCTACTTATATGACTGGTACCTTTAGTTTTCTACTCTCTTCAGATAATAAAGGTGGCGATCAAAAGTAGAATCAACCGTTTTCCGTCATTACGTTTTACAGGTTTTGTCTAGCTACATACATATTGTTACACCTATCTAGCGGTAGGCAGAGATAGGAGCTGGCCTTCTTTTTGTATAACTGCCTATATCATTTATCGATCTATTACATCGTGAATAAGTAACTGGTGTCACCCTTGTATTAGGAAATTAGGGCACTGCCCAGCACGGGACCCAATGGTGCAGTGGGTCAAACTGTGCAGTGAGCTATGAACTCGTTACACCCTATAGCAATAACTATGGCTAGTTTAGGCTGAATAATCGCAGGTTTTGAAGCAGAAACACTTTCCACTGGTAGCGACCCAATTGTACATTGAAATTCTACGCCGCGCGTGCAATCATCACCAACAGTGTTAATTGCCTCAGCGATGTTCTAGTCATTTATTTACACTAATAATGGAATGTTTGAGTTGTTTCTCGATCATTCTATTCCGAATCTACTCGTAATATACAAAGTAAAACACCAAGCAGTGAACATGGATGTGTTTAACAGCTGTTCTCTTACGTAACAGCTAGCTCTTTCGACAATTTAAATCTCCAGTGCAGTACTGCTCCAGAGATAAACGGCTTAATAAATATGATTGTCAATGTCTGGAGAATTTCCATTTGGACGTTGAATTAAACCTTACAATTGTATATACTTCAAGAATTATATTACTGTGCGAAAATCTCTCATTTCCATAGTAACGTTAAGAAAGTTGTGTGTTACAGTTTAAACGTAATATCACGCTTGTTATAAGCGAAGACGTAGGTAGAGAAGTGAAGCACACTCCCACTTTTCACCAGTAACCTTTACGTCCCATTGTGGAATAGGCGGACAGTCTATTGCCATACATCGCGCACAAATCCAGACTCAGAACCACTACTAGTAATTTCAATATTACAATTTGCTTATGAAATAAATTAAGTTCAATGTATTTATACTTATAGCCATAGAAAATCTATTGTATTTCCTTTTATCTACGCTAAGCGACTAAAAGTGTTTACGCCTGTATAATAGTGTTTTAATAGACGTAATCTAGACAGACATTCGTATAGGGTATCCATCTCTAGGTAGGTATAGATATTTGTATAAGTTTGGTGGTTGGTTAAACAAAAGCGGTAGATGGCACATTTCGTCTGGAAGAGGAACCGATATTCGATTTTGGCTAAAAATCATATCACTCTGTGAAACTCATTAAAACTATCAGAAACAAATGTAAGTTAGAAAGTAAGGATGGATAGAACAGTTTTTTTGTTTTTGATTTTTTATCGTGTTCTTTATATTAACTGTCTCGTTGGTCGAGCGGTTGCGAGCGCGATTGTGCATCAAAAGGTCCAGGGTTCAAATCCCGAGTCTGGTAATATTTGAATTTTTCTAACTAGAATTTCTAGTTAGAATCTCCATCAGTGACTCGGAGTCTGGATTTGTGCCTGGTGTATGGCAACAGGCTCACCACTTATTACATAATGGGACGTAAACGTACCTAACTGGTGAAACGTGGGAGTGTACTACACTCCTCTGTCTATCTCTTCGGGAATTACAAGTGTGATGTTACGTTTTATTTACAGGAGTTTGTCATAAATACGTGTTGATTCATTGGTCGAGTAATGCAAGCTTGACTGCTGATCAAAAGGTCCTGGGTACGATCCACGCGTCAGGCGAAATATTATTAAGTTTTTCTAACTTGAAAATAAGCCCAATCGCTATTCCATAGTGGAACGTATACAAAATGCGAAATACATGCGCGATGTTATGTTCAAATTCATTCAAATTCAATTCGAATTTGATGTTATGCTATAGGCGATTGTCTCATAGAACCATATCCCGACATATTTTCAGGAATACGAAATATTTTACCCCGTTGCTTCAATGCAAATTACTGAAGGTCAAGGTTCAGACAGGTTCTCGTGAAATATCTGTAAACAGGACACGCAAATCTACATCCAATATTGGTGGGTATCAGTCATATTGTGTGATCCGATAAAGCTTAAGAGAGGGGCTTTCTAACTGAATTTTACTATCAAATTAAATAAATTTTTATTCGCAATAATCTCCGAATACGGTGTATAATGATTTACACAATTTGTTTTTCCTCGAGGTTGTAAAAGAGCTCTGAATTCTGAAGAAGAAGCTCTGGATATACACAGGTGAATACTGAAATCCAAGCGATTAAAGTATCTTTGCATGTTTTTGTATACGCTCATTTTAAGCAAGTGTAAGTTATTCAAGGTTATGTTGTTGACTCTTGTATTTGGCTTTGACGAGCGAGTTTCGCAGTGAGTAACGATCATTAATAATTGTATGCTATTATTGTACAACCACACTGGGTCCTATACTAGGTAGGCAGAGGGCACCGAATGCCAAGTACGTCTATTCTTACACACTTGACGTGCTATTTATAATTTCATCACTCTCTTAAAAAAAACGTTACATCACGCCTGTGATCCCTGAATAAGTAGGCAGAGGAGTGTGGTACATTTCCACGTTTCCTCAGAAACTTTGACGTCCCACAATGGATTAGTCGGTGAGCCTATTGCCATACACCGGGCACAAATCCAGACTATTACAAATTTTCACCAGAAATCCTAAAATCTAATAGTACCCGACTCGGGATTAGAACCCAAGTCTTCTCGATCGGCAGTCGCGCTCACAACCACACGACCAACGAGGCATTTTTATCATATATACATATGTACATGTGTGTACAAGGAAAGCGCGGGGGAGATAGAAACATTTCTAAAGTTTCCACCATATGGACGATCGCACAGAAAACATACATAGACGCTATATAAACACATAGAAACATACATGCTGTCCGTGCTTTCAAATATACAAACAATTTGACATAACCCAACGGCGAGTGTTGCCATCACAGACGGTTACGCAGTTGTAACTTTGTTACGGCCGTTTTCCGTTTTACGAGGAACACAATCGATTCGTCTAGCCCGTCCCCACTGACCAGTGTGACCTAAAAACTTCAGGAGCCTGGAATTATTCGGGGAACGTTTCAGGGCGTTCTCGCGTTATTGCGTCTAGAATTGCGTCGTCGCTGAGTCTCCTCGCACTGCTGTGTTCCTCGGAAGCACGTGTTGGCAATGCATGGCGATAGATACTTCGGTTTGCGCTAGGTACTAAGTTTTTTTCTCTGGGCTTTTTGTCTAGTACCTAGGTATACAGAGTGCGTAAACCTGAAGAGAGCGATATATTATGTTTTTTGTTCTTATAGTATAGTATACTGATTGGATTTGCAAAGTATTATTTATTTCTTTTTATTTTATTTAATCTTATGTAACACTTCATACTAAGGGATACAAGGGCGTACTTAATGCTTAATGCATTTTGTCCTATCTAACCCTCGGTATTTAAGATGTTTTGAATCTAGTATTAAAACAAGTATAATATTTCTTGTAAGAGATAAACGTCTAGTTGAAAATATTACCGAAATCGATATTACTTCAATATGTGAATATTACTTTGTCAATATTACTATATCAACATTACTTTGTCCTCAGTATTATAATATACAATAAATTGATTAGTGTATCTCCGTATTAATTTATTTACTTGTGTGTTGCGATTCTGTTGATATGAATATCCAATATTTGGAATATACTGATGTAATTAGTCCAACAAAAATGAACAGTCCATTCAGCTGTAGCACATAATCCGATCTAGCATTAATCTTGCAAAGATCTTATCTCTGAAGAAATGTTTCTAAGACACTTCTGTAAATACTAAACACCCAAACACGTTGGACTGATGTCTGCCTGTCCAGACTCCCCGGCGCCGCCCAAGGCTGTCTGCGACAACTAGAGGTTAAGGACTGGCTTGGGCGGCCTAATATTCACTAGTTATCGCATCTGACACGCCCTGAAGGGAACGTGTTTTCTATTGGTACATTTAGCGAATGAACGATTACAGCCTTCGCTCACTGTTTGTATGACACAATATAACATTGCAACAAACTGTATATAGTATGGATTTCGCATTGATATATTCTGGTCATCGTTCGTACTAACGGTTTGTTCAGTTTAAAATGTATTTGATTCGATTCAAGCTGCATTACAATTGTTTAAATGATAGACAATTTAAGTTACAAAGAAAAAAGATTAGTTAATATTGTTCGTTGTACATAAGTTACAGCAACATTACCTATATATTTTAAAAAGAAAGCGCACTTAGTTTTAGAGAGCAATTATCTTTCTAATCTGTTCTATTCTCGTGAAATTAAATTGCAAATAGAAAATAATAACACTTATCGAATGGAGTTTCGTACTTTTCATGAAATAACAGAAATTTCAGGCGTTAAAATTACATAATATTATTGATAAGAAATATATATCATTATTTGCAAAACTAAATAATTGTAGATTGTAAGTGTTTAAGCTTTATTCAAACGACTAAGGGTAAAAGATAAAACAAAAAATAGACAATAAAGCACCAAAAGGTTGCAATGTCTATGTACTTTACCTGCCCCTTTCTTTACGTGTAATGTAGATTACTATCTACCTGTTTGTATACACAAAAAATCACACTTGAATTCCCACAATAGTGGGGAAAGTTATTAACTGGCAACACAGAAGCTGACGCCACAGACAACCAATAAGCAGTACGACTGACAGCTCGAAACAGTTTTATCCGCTTGTAACCGATGTGACGGGGCGAGACCGGTTTTACGAGCTTCGTTTACGATATTTTTATATATCGCCAACATCGTTACTGCTTGGGCAATGATAAAAGACATCAACAGACATTATTTTTCAATATTGGTTTTAATAACATACGAACACAGCGCTCTCGGCTCTGTGGAGCCGGCGTTCCATAAGCTATTGTTCATATTAAGGAATATCGATTTAATCCGAGACAGATTGACGGTGGAAATATTTGAAGAGATTTTTCCTATCACAATAAGTAGATATTATTAATTTTGAAAATTTGAGAAACTGTTTGTGAAGTTACTGGGCTTAGACGAAGATTTGAGTAACTGTTTGTGAAGTTACTGGGTTTAGACGAAGATTTGAGAAACTATTTGTGAAGTTACTGGGCTTAGACGAAGAATCCAGTACAAACCAATACTAACAGAACAGATCATAGTGAATTAGCTTGGCAATAAGGTTGCAACCTTTTTTCGTCCCACTAATAGGCACAGACCTTATTCCTACAGCGGGGGCTTGCAACCACGCTGTTACATTACGTATTAGCAGAGACAGAAGATTTTGGGCGCGTAAATAAGGGTTCTTGACCTCCGCGTGGCAGACGTTTTTAAACAATAATTTAAGCCTTCGTCGAGGCTTAACGGTTATTATCTGATGAAACAGCTGAGATCGAGTGCTTATTGTGTCCCGTATAGAACGGAAATATTCGTGGTAATATTACTATAGTTTACTATAATTAGTGTACTATAGTTTACTCATCCCGTTGCCAACCATGCTTAGCGTTTCTTAAGGATACAGATAACTTGTAACTTTGAATCGCGTCGGGGATACACGGGCTTTTCGGTAATGTAACTTAAGTAACATTAAAATGTCACGCTGATAAAAAAAAACACAGTTATCAAAATAAATGCGAGTAGAGATATTTTGTTTCTTTTTTGTATATATGAAATAATATGAATACATCTTTTTTAAAGGTTGCGCTGAATAAATATTGTTTTGCCATAAATTCTTCAATCCAAAATGAATTGTATTTTTTGTACTGTAATCGCATTAAATTAATTGTATTGTAATACAAACTAAGTATAAAACTAAACGTATTCTGTGAAAATATCGTTGAAGTATCTAGGACGAGTGCCTGGCTCGTTGCTCGTGTTCGTTGCAAGCGAGGCTGCCGATCGAGAGGTCCTGGGTTCGAATCCCGGGTCGGCTACTACTGGACTTTCCACACAGCATTTCTGATTGAAAATTTTTAGTAATGGCTCGGAATCTGGATTTGTGCTCGATATATGGCACTAGGCTCACCACCTATTCCAAAGTGGGACGTAAACGAAATTGGTGGAACGAGGATGTACGCTCCACTACTCTGCCTACTTCTTTGGTGATTTCAGGCGTGATGTTACGTGGTGAATATGATAGATTAGCGTTTGGTCGTGATCCCGCTTGATGGAAAGCTCAAATGCGTTCTAATATGGCCCAAGGATACCTAGAAAAATGCTATTGCAGAGTCCTAGGTTGCACATAATTATGTATCCGGAAACACACGCCTCAGTAACTTTCATTGCGCGTCCTTTAATTAGCTTATGCTATATGAATTAATGATCAAATTCATCATTATAATGAGTACTTTTATTTGTTTGTGCTTTTTCCTTTTAATGCGTTTAAATGAATACGGGTTTCTAATTCTATCTATTCTGCAGCACTAGCAGATTCATTGAACTAAGGACGCAAACATGTTGCTATATAAGTTTTTATTTAGCCGTGCTCGTAACAACAGGTGTGGAATTGTAGACATAGTGGAAAAATGCGCAGAGAATGTACATATCTTTTGCCCATTTATTGAGAGTATGATAATTGGATGAAGTCATAATATTATACAAGTACATGACACTCTCTGACATTGGCTTCAATAGCGATCGAACTGAAAAATTTCACAAAAACAAATCATAGTAGATTTTCCATCACTGCTGGACTACTTGCGAAGATAAATATGGTTGTTGTAAAGTGACATATGAATTAAAAAATGAGCGAATTTGATTTAATTCGAAGTCTCCTTGAGTTTATACAATCCCGCTATCTGCGGCTGCATGTAATGGGAACGAGGTTAATTACCGCTGCGCAGTTTGTATAACAGTTTATATAACAGAAAAACTTTTTAACAACGCTATTTATGTTATGTTTTAACGTTTTTATCTGTTACCATTTGGCTTTGGAACTGTGTTACTCTTTAGGTCTTGTCAACACCCATTTTTTGATAGTTATTAGTGTCAATAGCCTTTTATCTATATAAATGAAATGATCGAGGTCTGCCGTTGTGCGCGCATCATGCAAACTACTGAATAGATTTCGATTTGTTGCGTTTCTGTTTAGACTCGGCCCGTATATAAAACAAACAACAAAATTTTTTTTTTTAAATTATTTGTATTTTATGCTTTTGGTAAACTTGTTTTTTCTTCTCCTCTGTCATTTGTATTTTTTTATTGTATGTTTTTGTGTAATTTGTTGTTATGTGGCAATAAATGAATTTATTAATATTATTATTATTAAACATTATTACGATATCTTGATTTAATGTAAAGTTGTTAAACTTTTAAAGACTATTTTTGACAATTGTTTTGGATTAGCAAAGTATCTTTTTGCCTTCAATATTTCATACAAATCGATTAGATTAGATCAATAAATTAGAATAGAATTGTTACATATATCATTTTGTTTAAGCTCCGTATGATTGTTTTACTAAACATGTTGAAACAGTTTAGAGTGACTATTCTAACATATTTACACAAGATTTTTCACGAGCCTCTGTTCCACGCGTGTATCGTGTTATTCCAAAACTATTAACCTCCTTACAGACACGATCGTTCATAAAAGCCATAAAGAAAACCCACTTGGCCGGCAAAAAATCATTGGAAAATAAATAAAGCAGCACTCAACAGTCGTAAGATAATGCCAAATCGGTCAAAGGAATGCTTTGAGTTTTGGAAAAATAAGACAACGTTATGGATTTACCCCATCAAAAACTATAAGCGATAAGCGACAAAGTAGTGTCTTGCTTAAGAAAAATTCACAAGATGCAAAAAACTGTCAGTGAAAGTCGCCAAAGCATTAACAACGTTTTTAGAATTTTCCGTGTTTTTTGGTGAACGGGTAATTGGTAACGCTGGGGGCCCAAGAATGACATTACGGTATTGGCATATATACTGACGATATGTTAAATATAATTAGATTTTTAAACATTTAATGCACATAATAATATGGGCTGTAATAAGGGAGAGATAGCTAATTTGAATAAACTTAAATTATTAAATCTTCCTGTGATTTTAATTGTCGGGACTGCATTGATAGAGACATTTGGGGCGTGATGCGTTCGGCGTGCTTCGTAAGGAATCTGGCATGACGATGTTATTATAATGATAATAGTAACAATAACTTGTTGGAATACATGTTCCTATACACATTTACGAATTTGGAATAATATTTAACAGATATATAGTTCTCATGATGACACTAATGGGTTACCTAATTTCACGGATATGTCCAATTATGCGAGTGTACTATATTCTTCTGCCAACCTCTACGGGGATAACAGGCGTGGTGTTACGTTTTTTTTTAATTATACGGAACACCAACTCCATACATAGTTGCTATTTAATCTAGGGTCGCTTCCAGAAGCAATTTTATTTTCAATCGTACCTGCAACCTGACTGCTAGAATGTTGGTGATTTCATCATTGAAAATGTGATTGAAATGGGAAAATTATTATCAATCATTGTGATATAAATAGATGTGGCCGTTTCGCATCGAATTGGTGTTCACACTTAAAATATTTTCACCATTCGTAAATATATCTTGCAAAGCGTTGTTTCGGCGATGTATTT
Source organism: Yanguna spatiosa spatiosa (assembly GCA_018239085.1). Lineage (NCBI taxonomy): Eukaryota > Metazoa > Arthropoda > Insecta > Lepidoptera > Hesperiidae > Yanguna > Yanguna spatiosa. Next base: position 11,518 of record DVPG01000110.1, read on the forward strand.
TGTTTTGTTTTTTTTTCGCCGCCCGTATCCAGTAGACCAAGTCCTTAAACCCTGCATACCATATACGTACAGTCTGAGAGCTTGCCAAAGAGGGTGGAGGGAGAAACACTATGAAGTTGAAATTGCATGCATCCGTAGGGTTGGTTACATCCTTTTTATTGCGTTTCTTTAGAAATGTACCCATTCAATTTCGGTGCACTTTTAAATTTAAAATAAATTGATATTGGTGATCGGTGGAGGACTATAGCGGTTATGAAATGAATTTTAATGTTAATATTCAAACAATACTTAGGACTAGACTGTTTATCACATTGTTTTATAATCGAGTTTGAGATAAGAAAACGATATTTTTTTAATTTCGCGTTTCAGATAATTTTCAGACACGTTTCAGATAATTCAATAACGATTTTCTCTGCTGACTTTAAAAAGATTGTGTATTCAAATCCGTTTGTATAATGCTATAGCTCATATAATAATTAATGACCATGTGTAGATATTGGTGGACCTACGAACTTTGTAGGGATTTGGAACATCTAGGCAAAGTTTGATTACAAGCAAAACATTTACACCTAAATTTATTAAAGCGTTTTGTTCATGCGTATGAATAAATCGAACAAATCGTTAAGTGTCAAAATTATAACGCATCGTAAAACAATATATTACCTGAACTAATTTTAGCAGTCAATAAATAAAACGTAACTTCACGCCTGTAATAACCGAAGAGGTAGGCAGAGGAATGCAGAACACTCCCACGTTTCATCGGTTACGTTTACGTCCCACTATGGAATAGGTG
>DVPG01000111.1:0-12305 GCA_018239085.1 Yanguna spatiosa spatiosa
GGTATGGGTTGTATTAACTAAAGTAGTTAGGATATCTAATACCCCAAGAGATATGGCTCTTATCACAAAGGTATACGGTTCGTATTGTACGACACTTTGCAAATTGATAGAATGTTTATTTGTTTTCTTTACAGACCGCAGTTTGATTGCTTGTGTCTTTTAAAGAGAATAAACTTTGACGAGCATTTTCTATATTAATAATATAACAAAGATGAAAGTGTCTTGTTTGTTTCTTCGACTACTGTTCTGATTTGGAAAATTATTTTCGTATATTGTAGTGAAATGCATGAAACATGCTAAAGGCTTCCTAGAATGACGCTACAAATGTTAGATAACTTTAAATGTTAATATTTGTAAAGCGAGCAGGATGAAACGATACTACGTTAGAAAAGCCACGAAATGCCTTGCAGGCGTGCGCTGGCGTAATCGTTGGTAATGCGTAAATACGATGTATATTATGTGGTTTATCATACGTGGTTTATAATGTTCATAGACGACGTTGACCACTTCCCATCAGGTGGCCCGTTTGCCTGTTTGCCAGGCTGAATATTAAAAAATAATAATATGTGGATTTGTTAGGGGTGTAGACAATTGCACGGCCGTTTTAATACTGTCTTGGTTACCTAGTCGCAGGCGTTTATAAATAATCTCCGCATCGCAATGACATTGACGTAGCCAGCGACCAAACTCGGATAATAGTCTACTCTTTGCTAACAAAATATCTATTGATTTTATTGAAACAAATTTCAGTCAAATTTATATAACGATACTAGAAATCATGACAGTAATTAATTTAGTTAATTTAAATTTAGATTTTTATTTTAAGTTTAAATTGTTTTAGTTTAGATTTTTAGTTTAAATTATGTTAATTTATCAAATCAATTTCAAACCAAAAACATGAAACCGTTCCAACATCATTTTAAGTGCGCCGTTATACTCAAGAGTATATTACTATAAGTGCTGCATATGCTAATGTAGATATTCTCTTTCTTTCTTTTTTCGATAATTCAAAATGAAAACTGGTAATATCGATCACAATCAATTAAATAATCTATATTACTAACATGATGTACATACACAGATACTTGTATGATCAATGTATCGCCATAAAGGAATCAAAAATCAATAAGAGAATTCGATCAAGCGCAACAATATGCGTGTTCCGAATAAATATACTTATTGTTCAACTTGACGCGTACGCTGTCGTGCCCCCGGATAATGGCGTAACGTTTTGTCGGTAAAGTAGCTGTTTAGTCCCTACACCCGGCTACGGAGATCGGGTGTGCACATAAAACGGTTGGAGGTAAAGCGTGACAGATATGAAAAAATACGAAAATGAGCGATAAAACCCAAAGTATCACAAAATAACATCGAGTTTCTCCAGCTTTGAACACCAGAATGAGGCTGAACACAATCGAACGTCATTGAAAACGAAAGGATTTACTACGCCGTATATCACATACAGATCGCAATAAAAATTCTCCCTTACAATGTTTTACAGGGCCCATTAGCCGTCGGTCCTGCCACTAAACGGATTTATTGATGGCACGCTCGTAAACGCCCTTAGATTAGGTTGTGAACGTACTACGCTTTTGTGACGCTATCAAACTATAGACAATTATTATCTGACCATTACTAATAATATACTGGTACTTTCATGTAGTACTTGACGAAATGTGTGAATCAATGCCTAGAACATGGAAGATTGGTTCCTTTTCTTTATTTTTATTTTGTCAAATTTCTAATTAGTTTAATTCGCTTTTCGTTTATATAATTACGTTCAAATTTGAAACATGTATGTTACCTTTCAGGTGACCATTAGGGGCAAATTTGCACCAAAGATTCCGTCTTTTGGAGGATACAATCGGCCGTGATTACAACCATTAGGTAGCAATTATTACATCTCATCAGATGCCTTCAAGGTAGCTTAAAATATCCAACACTTTAGTTGGCTACTAATCCACATTTTTGCCAATCTTAATACATGCAATATGAAGCAGTGGGACATAAAAATGATTGCTTTTGTACTATCCCTTATAGATAAAAATGGTAAAATGCCTTTAATGTCATTTTTAAGAATTTGAGCAAAAATCCTAATTTCAATGGGTAGTCTGAACAGGGCCTTATCAAAAGTTATGGTCGATCGTTCTTCAACTTGTGATTTGCTGCCACTTTGTTTGAATTGGATCGGTTTTCATTCCTTTGCTAGCGACTTGGATATCTAGAAAAGGAAATTTGCGTACTTGTTTTTTTTACATGCACCGAAAAAGCTTGATATTAGGACCTTTTATATATTTGTTAAAACATTATTTATAGTACCACGGGGTATTATAGGTCACTAAAAGACTGAAATGGACCTAACGTAATCTAAAGATCCCTTTTCTTTACGTGGGGAAATTCTTCATGGATACTCAACCTCTCGGGGGAGCAGGCTGGGTTAGATCGGACTCATACCGACTAACATTCCACGGTGTGTCTCTCTAGCATTGGAGGTGGGTCATGAGAACTGTACGTTCGCACGACTTGTGCGACCTACCCTTCCGGCGCCTTTCGTAAAAGGCTCCCTCTTTTAGGCGGCATTCGAGCACACTTCGGACGCCGTCTACGCACATACTTTTGTATGAGCGACAGATATCCCGACCCGTAGGCTACAGGTCTTGGGCCGTGAGGCCCCAGTCAAAGCGGTAAAAGACGGGCATACTGCCGTCTCTTTTGCCCAGTGCGTCGCTTGTGAATCCGGTTATGGAGGGTGTCGTCCTCCCTCTCCTACTCCGTGGTCTCCTTCTGACTGCCTCGCAGAAGTAGGACTTGGCCTCCCAAGACCTGCCACCGACCATTGCCTTGACCATAGTAGGCAACGAGAGGTCGGTCAAACTGAACATAACCTAACATGCCAACCTAACCATCTCAATATTTTTTCATGAATTTATATTTTTCTTATTAAAATGGAAATATGTACACTTATTGGTTCATGTATTATCAAAGCAATAAATATGTTTATAATAATAACAACATATTCTCTCCCTAATAGAATCATCCCCTATTCCATAGGATGAATAATATATCAGGTGAAACATATGAGGATTAAAGTCTTCTGCCTGTCCTATAGCGGTAATACATTATTTTACAACATGTGATAGTGAAAAACAATGTTGAATTAGGATTCATCTTTATTATTAGAGTACTGATTATCTCCAGTTATGAAAGGAAGCTGAAAAGACGACCGGTTTCCCTCCAGTCATCTCCAATATAGGTACATGTGCAATATACGTAACGTAAAATTCAAATATAATATTCTTCTAGTACTAACTCATTCACTATCCCAAATGCTTACGAATCCAATTTAAACTCCGTTTTTAAAATTCAATAAATTTGTAGAGCCCGTGGTTAGCTGGATAATTAAATTTTTGGAGTCTTCTGGCAAATGACACCTTTACCGACACCTTTGGATCTGTGGTCGCTACTGGCAAATATTCATGAGTGTCTTCCGTGCTTTGAAAATAACTCTACATTATGCATTCGCTTTCACCTATGCTTAGGTAACACTTCGAAGGTTTCAAACGGTTTTAAAAGATTCTACTACTGATGTAAAAGACTGATCACTAAACGTATTTTCACGAAGTTTGGAAAACGCTATGATCACAGTAGTAGCATCCAGATTAAAAACTTTTAATGGCTTTTTCTGTATAAAATACAATTGCCTATGTCCAGCAGTGGACTAAAAATTGGCTAATGATAATGATGATGATGATTGGTTTGTATCCCTAGCTCACATTTTTGTTAAGCCTATGTAGTCGTAAGTTAATAAAGTTTATTCCTTAAATCTCTTTCAATTCTTTATATTTGCGGTATTCTTCGATCCCCGCTTCGTTTTAGAATGTTTCCTTTGTGCTTTAAGCTTAGAAACGAAAGCTTTGTAGCATTTCCTAAAGCTTGATAGATTTTTCTCAGGGAATATATTCGTCTACGTATTACAGATTTAGCTATATAGGCTTGGTTAGTATTTATTGATTTTGAGAGGCAGTGAATCCCCGGCACAGAATAGATTTCCATAAAGGATTAAAGTTGTGTCTGGATCAATTGGTAACTTCTGGACATCTTTTTAACGCTTGAAGTACGAATATGTCTGGCTATTGCACTCTTGAACTGAGTATTATTATATTTATATAGTGCGTTAATGGCAGTTGATCTATTAATCCAATGGTTTATGAATCTGACTTCTGAATCGGGGTTGGATTTTTACTCCGGATGTTTGTACAACTATCTCAACTACTTATTTTGTGTCTGGATGCACAATTAGCTTTATAAATATGTATTTCGAACTTTATACATGTCAAGCCATCACCTACCTGGTGCTCATAAAATAGGCACAGCCTTCTTTGGGATTTAATTGCCTTGAGCGAGTTGTTTCAACATATCATTACAATTTGTGACGATTAGTCCTACTACAGTTTTTGCAGCAAATGTAGCATAAATGGTAGTGAAAAATTTAAAATGTCACTAATTGTATTGAAAAATCGAAAATCATTCAAAAATTTATGAAATAGTCGTTCTTAAAAACCTGTTTTCAATTTTATTTTACGATGCCATATTTTTCCATTGTTGGTACACTTTTGAATATTTTCTTCGTTCTCAAAACGAAAGCTTTGTTCTGTTCCTTGGAAATTTATTTGTTTTACTTTTAGCTCCAGTCTCATTTTATTTTATCAACTCTTACAGTTTTACTGTCGCACTCAGATCTCTCGTAACGAGAAGGGTTGAGACAATCTGCAATGTTGACTAAGTGTAAGTATGGGTTGCCATGCTATATACGCTTTAAAGAGGATTATAGGAAATAAATTACTCGACATATTTTCCTTTACAATTATAGGGAGTGATGTTTAATTTTTATAAAACATTAATTTCTTAGTGAAATGTGCCTGCCAGACATTCAATCTACAGTCCCCTTTGAGGTTGGGAAAAAATACTGAGAGACAACAATAATAATATTCTAGGAAGTCTCTACATACGGCCATTTGATCCCAAGCTTGGCGGAGCCTGTGTTATAGGAACCAGTCGGCCAATAAACTAGATGTTTTGTTGTCAACTTTTTACACACAAACTCAGAACAAATTCCACACGATATAGGTCTACGGTGGGTATCGAACTTACAATCCCAGACTCAGCAGACAGGTTCACTAAACAGTGTACCGACGAGCTAGTCAATTATTCATTCAATATAATAATTAGAGGTAAGACGACGTAATAGAGAAAGTAATCTAGCTAGCAATGGCAGAGAATGGCTATTATACTGTACAATGAAAGTTAATAACGAACAAGTAAAATATAATGCGTTATAAGAATTAATAGTAGAGCATTCAGAAACCAATAACTGTTAATTTATTATTAGCAGTTGTGGGCCAGGTTTATTGCATTAATAATAATAATATAAGAATATCTTGGGATATTTTTTTTACACCCAGACACAGAACAAATACTTGTTTTCATCACACAAATATTTATTCTGGATGGGAATCGAACCCCCGACCCCAGGTGCAACAGTCAGGTTCAATAACCATTGCGCTAACGGGTTAGCCATTGTCTATAATATACAGATTATCGTGTCTAACATTAGACTCTTTCGCGTAACAAGCTCACAAAATCATCATCATTCGCATTTTCAACGTGCCACAGTGTAAATTCCATTAGAATGAGAATTGGCTGTTATTGGAGATTGAATTATTGGAGAGAAGGCTGTTACATTGGTCAATTATGGGTAGGTGTTTTCACGCGCCTTCTATTACATGTTTTCTCTCTCCGTTACAGCAAGTGAAACCACATAATTTCGTACCCAACGTACTTGAATACAAAGTTAAATCCTTCTGTAGTAGTGTGCGGGGAACTTAATGCACCTGTCCGTTTCTTTAGGAATTAGGTAAACCATTCCAGGTGTAACATGTCGGTCGCAATGGAGGGGCGGAGGCGTCCGCATTTACATTGGCTCCAACGATGTACTTCAATTGCATAGTAAAAAATACTTCGTCATTACGTTTATATATGTACGTTAAGAGAAATCTTTATACCGCCTTACTAGAATATTGCGCTAACAGAGCACTTTGGGATTTGGTATTGTTAAAGTTTTAATAGAGAAGTAGCCTACAGAACTAAAATGTATATATGGTATGATATGTGTAACATTAAATTAAATGAAATAAAACATTCAATATTTACTTTCGTGATCTCAATGTCAAATACTTAATAGTCTGTAGTCAAAGCGAATCACAGAACAGAGGTTTACAGAGATATGTTAGGTGATATAAGAATCGCAGTAACCTTCAAACTGAAAAGCAAATTTAACGATTTACGGACGAAAGTTCCACCACCGAGTGCCATTAGTCACTCTTACTTACCTACGACTTAAAGAAGAAAAAGTCTAGCTGTTTAGATTTCAGCTTTTCATTAAGATGATGTGCGCTGTTGCTTTGCCGCAGAAATATTCTTTTTCCAAATTTATATTTATGTACTATACAGTTGTTGCCTGACTTGATTGATTTGACCTTTGGCCACGCGACTAATGTCATGTCTTGCCGTAACGTTACTTTAACCTGTCATTAGTCAAATTAGTTCGTGTTACTGAAGTAAGGTCCTTTTATAACAATCCGGGTTCTGATAACTCGCAAGGCAAAAACGTAGACAGAACTTGAATTATTTCCACTTAAACAATTAAAGTAAAAGTCATCAGCCCTTTTGGTTTTTCCCAAATAAAATCTGATTTCCTTTCATAATAAAAGGAAAGATAAGATTCTAATATTTGACCACAAATTCTGTTTAGCGGAAGTAACGTTAATGGCTGTAATAAAAGGAAATGGGAAAACTGCTGATTAACACATATTGTATCTGTATATCCAATAGAACTGCTCGTTTCAAAATGGTGAAGAGTGTTCTCAATATTATTAAAAGTAACTACTATTACGAGTTCAATTCAAACAGCGTTTAACGTTGACAATGGTACTCGTAAGGTACTGCGTAGAATCTTTGTCCTTTGCCTAATATCGTTCTTTATTATTTGGTTAGCGGTTACTAGATAGAGGTTAAAGGGTTTCTTATCCATTGAGTGTTATTCTTCAATGTTATGAAAAAAACTGTACTGTGTGTACTGGTAACTCCTGTTTACTCTACTCATAAATTATGATTATAATAATAGGTTAGTAAATTTTTACAATGATTCAGTGTCAATATTTTTACTTACTTAAGCGGGCCCGTGGACCGACTCTTGACATGATAGGTTTCATGAATGGTAACTTCAGTTATTTATTTATATATAACCAATGCTCGAAGCTCTATTCTTATTTCTTTGTTCTATAACTTCAAGAATGTGATGATTGCAGAAAAAACACGATAAGTCTGTAAGGATAGAGAGTTTTGTCACTCGGTGGTCTCTGCTTTTCCTGTAAGGGACCTAGCGTGATAACATAATAATGATAATACAATTTCTGCAACATCTTAATTAACAAATATAATAATCAAATGAACTCTACATTGTTCTTTTATTGCCGCTCTACATTTTTATATTGCTTTCATTGACAAGAAATTTAGGAATAATGGGCTCTGCAGATTACGACGTCGTCACGAGATATTAAGGCACAAAAACAAAGCATCAAGATGTTGATGCTGTTAAGCGAAAAACAACTCTACATTTGCTAAAATTGAACGTTTTATAAATCGGTAAAGTTTTAATTAAGATTTGTTAATCGCGTTTCTATAAACGGACCCTCCTAAAGTTGTTTCCTTACTGAACATTAAAAAAATATTTCCTCGAAAGCAAAAATGATTAATGATGAAAAATATCATTTTCAGTTCGTGTGTGTACTGTTAGCTTATCAGATTACACCAATCATTATAAGTCGATTGTGTTTGACTTAAATTGGGGTCAGCGCACACTATCATCGCCAGATTATACATAAATCAAAGTTTAACACACATAGTCGTAAGTACACGCTGAACACTGAATACATAATAGAAATATATTTGACATAGATAACATTTATTGTTTGTGTGTTAGTTTATTCATTTGTATATCAAAATATTGTTATGTAATTTAAAAGTAACTATAACTGAACACATAATTGAACACAGCTCAAAGTTTACATCTGTTCCCTGGCAGACTTCTATTGTTACGACTATAAAATAAAACAATGCCTTCGTGTTCAAAATTATATTGTTTGTTTGAAATATATCATAGGCATTAACTAACTCGCGAATTTCAAAGTGAATTATACCTAACTTCGAAAATTTAGTGTCAAACAACTTGAAACTCATGGCGTACATATATTTATTGAAATGAGTATTGTGGTTTCCAAGTATTGTGGTAATTTTTTCGTATTACCCATGAATTTGACTAAGTAAGATTTGATCGGAATGAAAACAGAAACATGGCGGCTAGTGCTATGAGGATCGACCCTAACATTTATCAGATCTTAGCGATTATTAAAAATCGATCCTGCCGCTATAATACGTATTATACGGTCGTTTGAGTGCGTGGGCGGGTAGAGACTAATGCTAATGGAATATATATTTTGAAATATTTCATAGTTATTTATTGAAATGTACAAAGGAATACTACATTCGGGTACTTCATAATTTATTTACAGAGGACAAGGCTCAACTTTTTCCAAAATATCACTGGCTGTAATTGTGAAGGGAAACATCATCATCACTAATATTATTATTAATCCTGCTATTGTTCTACTATTAGACACGAGTCTTCTTGAGAAAAGATTTGTGTAATTCTGAGGAATGACACGAGTAAAGGGTACGATTTGTAAAATTGAGAGTTTAATATAATGTTGTCTAAGACGTATGAAATCTTTTAATCCGCTTTTGGTAAGTTAAGCATACTTTTGTTACAGTCCTTGTCGATGTAAGAGGACTGTGTGGAACAATAAAGTGATCGAAAGATGATGAATATCGGCGTGAACGTACCGTCGATTGAAATAATTATTTTGGGAATAAAAACGTAACATCACCTAACCTATTGCCATACCGGGCACAAATCGAGACTCCGAGCCACTACTAGAAATTTCAAGAATATATATGTTTATTAACAATTAAAGGAAGGAAGGAGTGTAGTACACTTCCACGTTTCACCAGTTACGTTTACTATGGAATAGGGGACGGGCCTATTGCATTGCACCCTGCACAAATCCAGACTTCGAGCTACCTTTAGAAAATTATGCTAGAAAATGTATGTTAGAAAATCCAAATTACCCGACCCGGTAATCGAACCCAGCACCTCTCGATCAACAGTCGCGGCCGTCCAACGAGGCAATCATATATTAATAATTCCTTAACCTTAAGGTTAGAATGTAAATACATCTATTGGTGCCCATCAAAAATATGGATAATTTCAAATGTGAACACATAGAAAACAGTCCTTCATCTATTTTGAAGTCATATACATAAAATCCCGGTACAAATCTCTATCTACAACCATTATATGGACAAGCCAGTTCGATTAATGTTAATTAGGATTATTCTGTAGATTGCGTAACAGTGTGAGAACTAAGAAAATATACAGCGTCCAATATTAACAAGGTAATCAAAAAGTTTGCCGATGTAAACTGAGAATAGTGTTGAAATGTTGAATATCTACTTTAATTTCATTACGAGAGAGAACAATGTTGGGAAGTAAAACAGCAGAAACTCTATATTCGAACTCAAACAGACATAAGTTCGTTCGAACTTCGTAAATATCCTCTAGGCGACTGGAATTCACGAACTCGCAAATTTTATACGCTTTCTGCGGATATATTGTGAAGGACATACGTAACATCACGGCTGTAATCGCCGAAGCGATAGGCAGTGGAGTTAAGTACCCTCCCATGTTACACTAGTTACGTTTACCTCCACTTATGGAGTAGGTAGTGAGATATTGAAAATTATATAATTATAAAAATTAATAAAGAACTATGTCCAACGGTACAAAATTATCGTAATACATATCACAGTAGAAGGCGAAGGGCACAAATGATGTGTATTAAAAGAGACGGTCTAGATAGTGTCGTAGACTTCAAGTTAATAATAATAATATCTTGGGACATCTCCACAGGCTGCCGTCTCATCCCAAATTAAGCCTCAAGAGAGTTCGTGTTATGGTAACCAAACGGCCGATAAACTACATGTATACATATTATACATATAATATCTACGTACTTATACAGATTTTTTACACCCAGATCCTCATATTCATCACACAAATATTTATTTTATTTATCCTTTATTATTGTTAACAAAAGGCGGTCTTAATGCCAGTTGGCGTTTTCTACCAGTAAATCAACCAGGTGATGATGTGGGGTAGCCACCTAATCTTCTTAACTATGAACTGCTCTTAAATTATATTACTTACGTAATATGTATTCTTGATGGGAGTCAGTTTCTCTAACCAGTACACCAACGGGACATAAAAACGATATTGTGTTATTCTAAAAATATTGAAGCCTTCGATGATATTCTTTCATGTTGAGCTATTGTCAATCTTTATTTAATATAGGTAGTTGTTAAACACAAACGATGATGTTGAACGTGAAACTGGTGAAACATAGGAGTGTACTACACTCCTTTGCCTAGCTCTTCGGGGATTAAAGGCGTGATGGTACGTTTTAAATACAGTAATGTGTGCAATGCTATGTAACATTATAAGCGCGAAAATAAATATGTCTTTTGGCAACTAAAGCGCTGCAGTTGCAGCGTTGAATCGTTTTAGAGATTTTCATAAAATTTAAAATGAAATTAGTTTCAAACTTCAGACACGACACGGGCGAGTTATTTGTTAATAAAACTGTTTATGTAAATTCGTATCATATTTTTCATAACAAAGTACTATTCTCAATCGAATGAAGTCGTCTAATCGGCGGAGCAGATTATTTATAAAAATTATATTCATCAATATACCCAATACAATTAGCTATAATAAGGTTTATGGAACAAGAAGTTATAGCTGAATTGGTTTGCATTTCAGCCTAATATTCCAAGGGCCTGGGGTTCGACTCCTGAGCTACGTGGGTTATTATTATTTTTTGCTAGGAACCTACCAACTTTAGAATTTTTCAGGATATTCTCAAGTTATGTGATTTCTACCACAGCGCATTTGACCATCATGGCAGTTTATGGTCCTACATTTTCTCATGACGAGTTCTGGAGTGAAGACCGCGGCTCAGCAAACGTAGTGACGCCCTACGGCCAGGGCTCCTCTTTGGAGGAGGCCTACGTCCAGCAGTGGACTGAGATAGGCTGATGATGATGATGATGATGATACTGTTTTGTTTTTAAAACTCATAATGGTTATGGGGAAATTTAATCATTTTCAGCCAGACCTAGCTCCGTGCGCTCTGAAAGTCTCTTCCTTATTGATCGTGCTCATCATTGGCGTATTTCATTCGACTGTGAATGCTCTCATTAGTCTGGTAAGTGGTAGGTAGATAAAAATATTATCATTGTAATTATTGCACATATATCCAATATAATAACCAATAAAACTTACATTTATTACTTTTTTTCAGTTTATTAATGGTTGCGTTTTTGTCATTTCAGATCGTTAATAAAGTAGGTCGACGAAACCTTTCTATAATTATTTCTAGTGTATGTGGACTCTCTGGAATTATAGTAAACTTTGTACCAAACGCGATTGGCAGCTCGGTGCTCTTTGTTATATTTTTATCCGGCTTTTTAGTCATCGGCCTGTACACAGCGATAGCCGTTGCTTTGTTTCCAACGCAATTAAGGTGAGTGTAATATAAAGAGGTAACTTTTAAATAAGCGGATATTCTTCTACTTACACACAACATTATTGAAAAATCGATTACGTATTTTACGTATTTTTAACATAGTTTTTCTCGTGGAAATGTCAAAATGACAAAATAAAGGGTTATATTATCTTTCATTCCGAAGTCGACCCTTATTTCTGACCTAAGTATATGACTAGACTATTTATGAACATGACTCGAATGGCATACTATTGTACAAAAAAAAAATTACATATTTTACAAGAATTTATTAAAGTATCATTATATTATTATTATTAGTTTGAAACATTGTTCTTCATTGCAGGGCCTTAGCTGTATCTTTAACAATAACTGGCAGTCGTGTTGGATCTATTGCATCGGTACAAATCGTTAATTATCTGCTTGAAGGAAATTGCGAATTGACCTTTTACATATTTGGAACATTACTTGTGTGTAAGTATATTAATAGTATCTATCTTGGGACATCTCCACACACGGCCACCTGATCCCAAAGTAAGGATCAAGAGAGCTTGTGTTATGGTAACG
>DVPG01000112.1:0-12282 GCA_018239085.1 Yanguna spatiosa spatiosa
GGTGACAAAGTTTGTTTATTATGAAATATTCGAACATTGTCTGAAAAATGAACATAAATATTTAGAAATTGAGTTCAGAAATAAAAATGTAAGAATTTTTTTTGAGTAGGTTCTACGTTTGTGTTCGAAATACCCAAAGAGAGAAGAATGCTTCATGAAATTCGAACATATAAAAACAAAAAAGAGAAAATTTATATAGAGTAAAATGGTCGTCGTTCAGACCATGTTTGGGTCTCTACTTGTTAAACGGCCGACGCGAACGACGGCCGATCGAGAGCTCCTGGATTCGATTCTCAGGTCGGTTACTATCGAGTTTCTCTAACTTAGAATTTCTAGTAGTAACTCAAAGTGTAGTAGTAGCTCAGAATTTATGTCCGGTATATGGTAATAGGCTCACTCTCTATTGCATAGTGGTACGTAAAACGTAACTGTGAAATGTGGGAGTGTACTCCACTCCTGTGCCTACCTCTTCGCGCATTACAAGCGCGATGTTCGTTCATGCTTGCAATCATTACGGTCGTTGTCGTCACATTACAATCACAGTTCAGCGATCTCTGTATGTGCACACAGTATGCGTATCTCTCCATGCACACTATCCACACAAACGTGTAATAAAAATAGCTGTCGTTGGTATAACTGTTTATTCTCAAAAAACATCGTTTTCTTTCTCCTGTTTTTACAATTTATAGAACTAAAACATGTAGTATTGTTTTCTGCCAACAACACGTATGCGTCACTCGTACAGACACTGCGACAAGTAACTGATGTAACAACACGAGGATTTCATAAAACCACACAATGCCCGAACATGCGAGCGGACGCCCGAGCCAGCGCTAGTACAATATCCGATGCCCTCATGTAGCAGCCGAGCTGTGGAACGTGTACACACCTCTTAATAGCACACGTCATGTATAAACCGATCGTTTACGGTGTTCCGACTGTTTAAGGCCTGGCGGATAATGTCGTACATTTTAGGCACCAAATATCGGACACCGACATATCCAACGTCGATAACGATATCGGATAAGACGTAAGCGCTCGGATACAGTCGTAGTCAATATACACATTTATAATTAACATCTATAAATATCAGTCAGTAGTTATGCGTAGTCTCGTTGAACAAACCGACATCCATTAAACACATTCATATCACATGATATGGTAATAATGGCTCGAGTAAATAAATGATATTAACTTAAAACTACACAGAATTGAAAACAGAACAAGTGAAGTAATATAACGCTTTCTTTCGTTTCCCAGCGTGTCAGGGCGCGCCGCGAGCGGAGTTGCGTGCACGTGAACAGTGGCAGGGGGACGAGCCGACAGCGGACCACGTGCGGACACTTCACGGGATAACATTCATCAACCATACACCGTGACTAGTGAATATTAGCAAAGGTGGACGGGATACACGAAGCACATGCATACTTTGTTCAATTAGAGTTGCCAACCAACCTGTTTTCCCAGGATATGTACTTGGTTTTTGTAGAGTCAATTTTTAAGCAGCTTCCTGGGTTTAAAGCACCCTGATATGATCCAGTATTTTAAAATTTAGGCAGCTCCTTTGCAATCTCTTAGTTGCGGGCGGTATGTTACTAATGTGTTCGTTTTATATTTTAATTACTTACTTCATTTTAACTTGTTTAATATTATAAAATGTGATTATTATTGTTATTAATATTTGAATACCCTTTCATCTATTTTCACTACATATAAATTTAACTATTACTACTATATAACTGTGTCCTGTTTTTCGATTGTCCTGGTTTTTCTATTTCAAATCCAATTTTTTGAAATTTGGGGTTGGCAACTCTATATTAATGTTATAAACCCTATGATAACAATTATAATCTAACTACTCACGTACAGCTGACCGGGGTCGTCGATTAACAATTAACATACTTTAATATTACACTACAATACTGTTTCTCGGTAATGAACTTATGACTATCACACAATCGATCACTTTACAGCGATGATTTCGAGGTTCAACCATATACGAGAGCATAGCACTCGGGCTAGGAAGTACGGACACGGTGTTCAAGCGCGCCCGCTGCACCAGCGGCCGCGCGGTCTCCGCAGAATACCGGTATTTATGTATGTAAAAGGAGTAACACAATTGACGGCGCGGTTGAAGGCCACGGCGGGCGCGGCCGCTCGCAACGCCCGCAGCTTCTGCGGACAACTGGTGGCACCGCGCGGCCGGCGCCCGCGCACCGCACCGCGCCGCGCCGCGCGCTCGGCTCGCGGCGACGCAGGCCGGTCTATTTCGAATGTCATTTTGTCATTTGTCTTTCTTTCTTTCTTTCATTTGGCTTGGTGTGTGACAATAAAACATTTCTAAATTTAATATAAAACATAATTAAATATTAATAAATGGTGATTATTTAAAGTTTAAGTGATTATTTAAATAGTGAAGT
Source organism: Yanguna spatiosa spatiosa (assembly GCA_018239085.1). Lineage (NCBI taxonomy): Eukaryota > Metazoa > Arthropoda > Insecta > Lepidoptera > Hesperiidae > Yanguna > Yanguna spatiosa. The sequence continues at coordinate 2,421 of DVPG01000112.1, forward strand.
TGATCCATAGCTTTTTTTAATGCAAGAAAGACCAGTTCTATCTAATAAAAATAGAAGAATGTCTTGCATTTATATTCTTCTGAAAGTAAAGGAAGGAATCGTAACTGAAAATTTAAAAATATATTATAACATAACATCACGCCTGTTATCCCCGAAGAGATAGGCAGCGAAGTGTAGAACACCATTTATTAATTAATTTAAAAAAATATTTGTATATAAATTTATATGTACATATGTAGTTCATCGGCCTTCTGGTTACCATTAATATAGGCTCTCTTAATGCTTCCATTGGGTTCAGAGAGCCGGGTGTGAAGATTCCTCAAAGATATTATCATTGTTACTTCGATTTATAAACAACCCACGACTTGCGATCGTCTCCTGTGAAGCTTGCGGTAATTATCGCGGCAGTTGCAGTACCGCAAAAGCTTGCGGTCTCATGAGTTTTTAAATAAAAACGCGGTCCGGCTACCGCTGCGGGCGCGTCTGAAGATCGCGTCACGAGTTCTTAAGTTCAGTGTCTAGTTCCCGGGGGCGCGGACGCGCGCGCATGCGTGGGACAGCGGGCGCGGGCGCGCGGGCGACGCGGCCGGTACGCGCGGGCTCAGGACGGCCGCCGCGCCTCGCTCTTTTCGCTCGATTCGACAGCCTCGGCCGCATCGCCCTCCGCGCCGCCCGCCTCGCTGCTAGACGACGAGCCGGGCCCGCGCGCCCATAGGCTGGCGTAATTCTGTTGCTCCGCTATCATTATCTCCTCCGCTTCCATTACCGCGTCGAACAAGATCCTCTTGATTTTTACTTGTGTCTGATATGGGAAACGTTTGGTAGTTTGGCACATGCCGTTGAAGAAGATGTCGAGCGGGTCCGGAGTGGGCGGCGGCGGGTCGCGCTTCCGATCCGGATAGTAGGGCTCGACACGCCGGCGCTTGTTCTGGCGGCAGAGATAATCCAGCTTGCGGTCGATGGAGACGAGCTGCTCGCGATCAAGGTTCTTGCACTTGGGCGACGAGCCGTCGTCGGAGGACGAGGAGGAGGACGAGTGCGCTTCGCCGTTGTGTGCGGGGTGCGGCGGCTCGTGCGCGGCGTCGGGCGCGGCGTCGGGCACGGCGGGCGCGGGGTACCCGGGCGACTCCGCCGGTTTCTTGCGCACACTCATATGCGGCTGGAGGAACTGCATGGGACCCATGTATTTCCATGCGTAGTTCTTCTTGCTCACATTGTTAGGCTCCTTTGCCAGCATGTCACTTTGTCGCTTCAGCGCGTCCCGGTAGCTGTCGCGCAACTTCTTCCATTTCAGCTTCACCTCCTTTACTGAAAATTAAAAATCAAATGAGTATTTTGTACGTTCGCTACTCTTCCTGAAATTAAGTGAAGCCTAAAACTTGCTCCACCTCGCTACTTCTTTGTGGATTGACAGAAATAAAGTTAAAGACACAATTATTTGTAGACTCGAAGGTCTTCCAACGCATTAAAAACTCCAAGATTTTTTGATAGACGAATGTCAATGTCTGTATTTCGGGATCGGCTGTCTGGCGACTACTACACATGCACGACACACGGGGACACGTACTACGCTACTGGTAGTCAGTCCTTCAGCGTCCGTCTTCTAAACGTGTAGCACGCTAACAACCTGCAGGCGCATCGGGACCATTCAAGGGAAAACGGTACTTCCGATTAATATTGAACGAGTTCAACGCACTGCATAAAAATGTTTTATAACAAAAAGTAGATCGTTAAATAAGTACTTGTAAATGTCAATCTAACTGCTAGCGTACATATAGCGTTATAGTATATAACATGCATAATATATACAAGTGACGGTCGGTCACACATATCTCGGTGGATATACCCGTGGATCTGTGGTCCGACCGAAATACACACTGGAGCAGCTCGGTGGCATTTGCTTTAGCAAAGTTACGACTAGAAATACAACCGTGAACATCAGTAACACCACTGATTTATATTATATACCTGGATAGCTGATACCGAATGGATTTTTTAAAGATATGGGACAGGACTGTAAGTATTCAACGCTACGATGAGAAAATAATTAAATTAAATGATATTGCGCATCCGCCAACTAACACAGTATTTATACTTTGAGGATTTGAACATGAGAAATGTACGGTCATCATCATGATCATCAAGAGCCTATTGCAGTCTACTGCTGAACATAGGCCTCCCCTGGCCTCTCTCGCCGCCGACGCCGCTGCCCATAGACGGCCGGGCCGGGGCGTGTGGCTGTGGCTCGGCACTGTGGGCGGGCCGCGCGGCCGCGCCCGGCGCCACACCGCGGAGTGCCGGCGCCGGGGTCGGTCGCCTCGCACGAGCCGGCGCGGGGGCGGGGAATGTATTCTTACACGGCCCCGCACACAAATTTACGGTAATGAACGGAAAGTTACTATCCAATAGTTTTGCTAATTTGCAAATCAAAAATTTTGAAAATATTCTAAAATTTAAAAAAATCAAATCAAAAAGTCTTATGTATTATATCAAATTCTGTAGTACTTAATTCGATTTTGTCAATATTAATTTCCTATTAATCAAAATAATTCTTTTCAGTTTTATATAATTTGGTTTATTTAAATACAATTTATAAAGCTACACAACACATTGTAGTTATAAGTTTATTCTCCTTCAAAATATTATCTTAACAAAATAATCTTGTGCTAGATATGTATAGCTGTCTAGATATGTGCTAGATATATGCTAGATATGTATGTATCTATATATGTATAATATAAGTAATAGATTATTAAAATTTTCAATGCAAATTTTTCTGAAATTAATAAATTAAAAAAGCGTACGAATCTATGTAAATTAAACAGGTATACGTGGCGATATAATCAATTTTCTCTTAAAAAATAATAAAAATCAAAAATATGTTGCATTTGTATGTTTTGACAAAATGATGATTCTCTTTATATGACGCGAACCTTCATTCACATTAGTTTATCTATTTTATGTCTCTTTCTACAGCGTGGCGTTGTATGCCTATGTTCATACGGGTGTCGATAAGGAAAAATGTTAGCTCGTAGCTCAATGTCCTATACCGGCGCGCGTCTACTCGTGTTCTATAATTCGAACAGAGAGGAGGTAAAACTCCAAATATAAACAAAAGTTCTTTCGGCAGAGCTGCTTGTTACTGTCCACACTGTGTATGTAACTATGGTAACACTCATGCGCACTACACTACGTTTTAGTTATTCCGTCAGTCACCAGAGGCGCTGTTAATTATTGTTATGGTCGTTATTTTAGTGGTTGAAAGATCGTTGGCTCGGCCGCGGCGCGAACGTATGTTTAATATTTCGTTCCTTATAGCTCCACAATACCGTTCAAGGACGATTGGAGGAATCTATTAGATAAAAGTAATTTTTTATGTTGCTATGCCTTTAAAAACGACCTACTTTTATTATGCTCATAGCATTATGTTACAGAAAAATAAATATAAGTAACGGTGTATAGTAGTGTATTCCACGTAATAAGAGCAGGCGAAGGAGATATCGATTATAAATTATGCACCTGAGAACGAGCAACATCGTAATTATTAAGATTGGAGTGTTATCATCTCATTAGGTAACTGCATTTTTAATGTTGTCTATCTTTAAATAAAAAATATCACACCTGTAATCCCCGAAGAGGTAGGCAGAGGAGTGTAGTACTACACTCCCACGTTTCACCTGTTACGTTTTTACGTTATGGAGTAGGTGGGGAGCCTATTGCCATATATCGGCCACAAATCTAAACTCTGAGCCACTACTAGAAAATTTAAATTAGAAAAATCTAATATGTAGTACCCGGCCCGAGAATCGAAACCAGGACCTCTCGACTGGCAGTCGCTCTTGCAATCAACACGACCAACGAGGTAGTTATATATATTATAAAAAACATAACATAAAATAATATGTTTATTATGTGGCCTTATTTAGGTTATGGTAGATGTGGGCTAGTCTAACTGTCACCTACCATCCATACCTCCATATCATCACCTGTCCCACAAACTGCAGAACACACCAGGGTGTCAACGCAAACTAAACAAATCACAAATACTCGACTTAATTTCGTTATGAAAATATTAAAAATATACCTTGCTACTAGTTTTTTAGTCACGTCAATTTAATACGCACTAATTACGTTAACGTTGAAACTGTTCGAACTCGTGATTAGCAGCCGTTTGTAGACTATCACATCGATCAACTAATTCAAGGCTAAGGAAGAACTACATGACAGCTACAGAGGTCAAATATTAACTTTAAGAGAACCCCGACATATGGTATTACATAAGTCTAATTATAATAATTGTACTAGGTACACGCAATGCTTTGGCGGCCTGCTGCACGCCATCACGCGGCTGCCCGCGGAACTACACATGTATTGTACGAATGCAACAGAACTGTATGCGATAACAACACGAGCGCCGCCCCCCGCGCCCCGCCGCGCTCGCCACTTGCCAGTCGGCCTCGCTGCCCGGCGGCCGCGCGCCGCCGCCTCACCTGACGACAGCTCCGTCTCCTTCATCACCTCCGACCACGCGGCGTCCTTCAGCTCCAGGTCGCGGTACTCGATGGCGGTGGTGTTCCACAGGCAGGGGTACTTGCGCACGGTCTCGATGAACTGCTCCATGGCGCGCAGCACGGATGCGAAACGATGCGGCGCGGCGGCGGGCGGCGGGCTCCCGGCGCACACTGAGCGCGGCTCCGCTCGCCGCCGCGGGCCCCTCCGCCCGCCGCTCGGCGCCGCGCCGCGCGCCACCCGCGCCGGCCGGCCGCGGCCGCGCGCCCCCAGCCCTCGTCGAGCTCCGTCGTTTCCTTTTCGACTATTTAATTCTCTAATGTGAGGCCGGACGCACGGAGCCACCGTGCGATGACTACGGCGAGATACAAATTCGCACTTAAAAACCGACACATTATATTACGCATATATTATATGCGCCACTCCACGAACGATCGATGGCAAAATAAAATAGTAAAGACAAATCAACAAACGAGTTCATCACGGGAGCGACAGCGAAACGGTGCGTCTCGCTTACGCGATCACGAGTATTGCGGCACTCGCGCTCATAGTCAGAAAGTAGCGAAAAGCAATAAAAAACGAGTCCACTGCTGAAGACTCTTAATTCAAAATCGGCCGCGCCACAAAAGCAGACGCCAAATCGCCTCACGCAAGCTGCAGATGACTCGGTATTAACCGGATAACCTCGTACGACGCCCCGCCGTGTTGTTGCGCGCCGTCCAACACGCCGGCAGCCGGCAGCCGGCAGCCGGCAGCAGGCTGAGCCGCGTGTCCGCGTCCGCTCGCGCCCGCGTCGCGTCGCCTCGCCGCACTCGCTACACAGCTTATTACAATAATCGTATTTTCAGGTAACTCAGGCTTCTAGTTCCCAAACTGAGTAGTCGGTGCTGTGGTGACCAGACGACGCATAATCATTCTTACATAACATACCGTTACGCCTGTATCTCCCGAAGGGGTAGGCAGAGTAGTTTAGTACTCCTTTTTTAACTCTTATGTTATACGTCCTACCACGAAATAGCGGGTGAACGAGTGATGCCCGACCCGGCTTGCCCGAGCCGGGGGTCGTGTCCGGGAGTCCTCGCTGGGCAGTCGCAACCACTGGACCAACGAGGCAGTCAATCTTTAGTATACACGTTCTTAAATAGAAGAAGAACTACCTACATTTTATAAAGAAATCTAAATCATTTTACATCAAGGGACATAAACACTCGTACTCATCACACGTATATGTATGTCTTCTTCTCTTGCGTTATACTCTTGACAGAGTGGTCGTGGTCGTATTTCCAGGGTATGTATGTCTTAATTGGAAATGGAACTCCCACTCTTTGATTCAGCATTTAAGTTCTGTAAGCACTGGACCAATAGACAAGTACAGTAAATATCACCTCCGTGCTTATACTCAACGACTGTCTCTTTCAAGAGATGAAAGGCAGGAATCATAATGATATCAAAAACATGCACAAGTGACATAAAAGCAATCCGATCATATTTTTCTAACCGAGGTCTACAACTACAGATCCACCGAGCGACCGTGGTGGTAGACACATCTTTGCATGGACGTCATCTTGAGGATCTTACAAAAAGTATTACATACGAGTACATACATACATTTCTTCGAGCCAAGTTACTCACGGGTTAGGCAGAGAGCACTGAACGAGTGTTGAAGAAAATGCCTCCAACGCGTGGCATAAGCATTTACGATAGCAATACTAAGCTATAGATACAAGAAACAATATTATCAGGAACCCATCTTCAGCATCCAATTTATGTCCATTGTCATAATAGCAACGAAAACATAGAAGATAGAAGCTTGCGAGTCGATCGTGCAAATTGATTATAAAAACAGGCATGCTCAGGTTGCCGCCATAATTCTTCAATATCTTGGAATTAAATATTAAAAGCCCTCAGGGGTCTTCTTGTGCGTTATTAGAGGATGGCGGGATCTCCGGCGGCGGCGAGGCGCGCCGCTGCCGGTCCTAGTGCGACGCGCCGCCGGCCGCTACGCGGAGGGAACACATAATAATGTATGGCTACAAATATCGTCGTCCTTCCTGCGATCGCTGGCTGAACGGTTTAAGCTTCCATTTTAATCGCTCGTGACCCCGAGAGTCTCCTTCTAGTCGCTTCTTACGACAAGCGAGAGATACCGTAGCTCATACTGTGGACCCGAACTACGGCGACACAGCCATACCCAGTACACATAACCCGCAAACAGCATACACTGAAAATGTAACGTAACATCACGCCAGTAATCCCCGAAGAGGTAGGCAGAGGAGTGTAGTACTACACTCGCACGTTTCACCACTTACGTTTAGGTCTCAACATGGAGTAGGTGGTGAGTCTATTGCCATATACCGGGCACAAATCCAGACTTCGAGCCACTACTAGAAAATCTAAATTAGAAAAATCTAATAGTACCCGACCCGAGAATCGAACCCAGGACCTCTCGATCGGCGGTCGCGCTTGCAACCAACACGACCAACGAGGCAGTCCATGTTAATAAATTAACATAATTATGTTTAGAAGATATCCCCAACTTTATAATGTAATATGCTAAAAACATTAAAGTGTTTACAATAGTCATTGAATCATACATTCTCATCATGAACACGATGCAATTTTGTTACTTCAATATAAAACGTAACTTGTACTCGTACAATCGAGCTAGCTTAGTTTATATAACTGTGTCAGTAATGTACTAAATCAAGGTAATTTTAGCTTAATTTATTGTTTATTTTATAACAAAATCAGTATTTTCTAGTAGATTATTATAAACGATATAATTAAATATTTGAATCACATTCAAGCATACAGCCAAATTCGAACCAAGAGTTCTAATAAGCGCTACTGTGCTGTGTTTAACAGAACTATCCAGTGCTCAACTAATTCAGCTATAAGCCTTAAGCTGGCCGTAATTAGCCGACGAACTTCGCAACACTTTCAATTGGTCTAACCAGCCTGATTTCCTCGCCGCAGTCACGTAGATACGGCTGCCGTAGACAGAAAAGTTGTATAAGTTATAATTGCGACGTATCCAATTTGAAACACGCTTCAGTATAACCAAACTGTCTGACACAAAGGCATTCTAAATTAGTGAAACGTAATACTAATATTGGCGTAATTATGTTTCTATATTACGGAACATATATAATTTAATTGTACTAAACCGAACAGAGCCTAATTATACGATATTTGATTTAATAGTATAATGTGATTGACTTGTGAACTCTGATTTACTACTGCTGATTTCTGCTTGCTGACATAATTGCTGCATTTTGACTGCTAACTTGTGACAATTTATTGTGAATGTTCACTTGTTGCTTCACATAAAAATTGGAGATTGCATACGCCAGACAATTAATTATACAAGTCTCGTTTTATTTTTATAAAAAAACGAAGTTAAATTTGTGCTATTAGCAGAAGTGATTTTGCGATGATTTACCATATTGCCTGTCGCAATATGAGGCAAACAAGCCGTCAATTGACTCGTTTTAATTGTACCATCAAATACGTTTGCTCAATGTTTGCTCTTTAATTTCCGTATCAGGAAAATTAATAAAATAAATCGTGAACGCTCCATATTCGTTCTGAACTACAAACGAAAACATACATGAAAAGCCATGATCTGATTCCGAACACGAACCTTCGTCGTTAACGAATGAACGAACGAACGAATGATTGAAAATACTCGAATGAAAAATATTCGCGTATGTTATATAACATATTTGTATATGATACCATTACCTGCTTGTATACACAATATTGTATAGAAAAAAGCTGTTTTCCTATAAATACTATATTTATACGTATGATGCTGCAACATACTGAAGTCATAATGAACTGTACAATAAAGACGGAAAACTCATTACGCACATTCGGTCGCTCCAGTTAACCGTATACAGAGTTTCTGCACCTGTTCTTCACGCAGATATGTTGATAATGAATTTAACTGACTTGTTCGTCTTAGGCAGCAAATATGAAGATAGCTGCTAAGCCGGGGATCGAACCCAGAATACTCTGAACGGTACAGTGGAACGAGCGTTACTAAATGGGTGATCGATTAATCAAAAGGAAACTTTTCTTGGCGAGCGCTCTGGGACGGGATAGGGGGATTTGATCTCGTAAAACTTTCATCCAACGGAAGCCACTGGAATTTGGTAATTACTAAAAGTAAACTTTCACAAGTTCCTGAATATTTTTGTAACCGCCTGCCCACCACGAGAGACAATGTTGTGGCCATGCGGGTATTTTGTTCTGTCCGTAAGTAAAAGTTGTCCACATAAGTGTGTATTCAAAAATTTATATAACTATGTATTGTGTGCCCGCTCGCACTAGGGCAGCGTGACAGATTATGCTCTTGAAGCGTCGCACTCGGAAAGCTATAACCAACAGAAGAACGACAAACGGATTAACGATGATCTGCCTGGTTTTGTAATCTACCTGGAACATTCGAGAAACACGCCAGCGATCGGCTGCGCTACGTGCAATTCAAATGAAAGCTGCCCATCTCCGTGATTACATCGATGTGACAAACACGATACGGTATATCACGCGCATCCATCATTCGACCAATGTCATACTGCATCGTGATAAATTTTCAATTTAATTATTAAACTGCCTCGTCATACGAGTGGCAGCGAGTGCGACTGCAAAAGAAAAGATCTTATCTAACTAGAAGCGCGACAGATCTGTAAAGATAGAGATATTTGGTACTCGGTGCCCTCTGCCTACCCCGTCAGGGACGTGGCGTGAAGATGTATATATGTAGAATTTGTAGTTAAAATATCTGGTGGAACCTGAGAGTATACTGCACTCCTGTGCCTACCGCTTCGGGGATTTGAGGCGTGAAAACGTTTTCATATTTTTTTGAATGCTGCTTTTTTGCTTTCAACTTTCTCTTAACCACAGCGTGAGGGGCGTCCAAAACCGATAATGACAATGTATGACTTAGCTCAGTTTATGTCTTGATCTATTTATTCGAAAACTTTCCATGTTCCTTCGTATGTAGGTCGGTAGTTAATTAACGTGTGGTTTTACGGGGTTGTATGCTTAGGCTATCGATAATCCCAACTTTCACTGGCCTCCAATACATAGGACCTCTCGATTACACGAACTTTCAATACAATACACATTGTTTTCAAAACTATCGTTTACCCAAACTCACCCTAATTGTAACATACGAGACAATTAGGGTCGGTACACATCTAACGGAAAATGCGTCGCGTATTATCGGTCGCGTGACGCCAGAACAGACAGATATATAACGAAACATTCAACGTTTCACACTCAATGTTTACATTCCCGATGATGCGTTAGTCCGTCGAGGGTAAAGCGTCTCTCCGTTTCCGTCAAC
>DVPG01000113.1:0-12274 GCA_018239085.1 Yanguna spatiosa spatiosa
AGAAAGCGAGCAAAACTCTTATAATACTGTACTTTGTTTTGAGCACACGTCTAGTAGTGAAATTGCGAAAATAATTGAAAATCTTAACTCAACCTTTGTTTTATAACTTTTTCTGTTTGGTAGTCGTTATGTTCGTGTTGTCCGTGCTCATTTTCAAGAATTCTATACTATCTTTATATAGACTTCCTTGGGCAGCTACAGCACTTTCCATAGCTACATAAATATAAGTGAGAAACACGAATCATAACTGAAATAATTGATCACATTTATGTCAATTGGCAGATATTAAACGCGACTGAAGTCACGACTCATCCCTCAAGTTACGCATCCTGTATAACTAAATGTGTGGTTAAATATAATCTCAATAAGTATGTACACCATCTCGCAAACATGTCCATGGGCTGGAGTCCAGTGACGACAAAAGCGAACCTCGAAACGTTTTTATCCATAGCTTTTTGTGGCGAGCTACATTTTTTTTAAATTGTTGCGCGCGTATAGTGTGGTGTAAGATTTAAGTTTGTATCATCGTTTAAATTCGTCATAAGAAAAACAAGTTGTGCGGCCAGGTCGGCTCCACATCGGTACGAGTAGGTATAATTTAGTAGATAATCAAAAGTCACGATTGCTCTAGAAGACTTGCCGGAAGAAATAGGAGACACCTAAATAAATTGCTCAATACACCGGATTCTTGGAGCTAGCTGAATATCGACATTCCGCCACTTGTACGTAACTGAACGCGCGACAGAGGGAGACCTGTGCCGCAGCATCGCGCGAGCGGGCCGCTACTTTGTAGTGTTCACGTATAATGGTGGACGACTGGAAAAATGATGCTCGTCTAGTTGTCGGTAAACATATGATGAAATTTATATTTCTTTTCTTCGTCGTCATCTAGTTATATGGAAAATGCCTAAATAAAACATTAGAGCATTGTAATTTTTTTATGCAGGGTAACATTACGCCTGTAATCCCCGAAGAGGTAGGCAGAGGAACGCAGTACACTTCCCACGTTTCATTAGTTACGTTTACGTCCTACTATAGAATATGGAATATACCGGGGACAAATCCAGACTCGCAATCAGTACTAAGACATTTGTATTAGAAAATCTAAGTTATAAAAATCAAATAATATCCGACCGGGCATTTTAACCCAGGACCTCTCGATCAGCAGTTGCAACCACTCGACCAATGAAGTAGTCGATTTGCATATTGTGCGACGAAAACTGTTGTATAATATGTCGAATAATTCTCCAATATTTCGACATATTATCTGGAACAGAAATACAACGCAAAATGTATAGAGTCCTCCAATTACAATAATCTTTCAGGACGAGGCGACATAGAGTTACATCATAACTTTCAACCCCTTGGCGTCTTTATTATTTGAATAAATAACCCATTTAGGGTACCGATTTATGGCCCCACTTTTTATACAAGAAATAAAAACAACATAAAACTTTCCCAGAGCGTTCTTAAGATATGTTCCTGGCAATAGAATACGGGTGGTTATGGGACAAGTTTGGGCGTTGGAACCGAGGGTAGTGGCTCAACATCATTAAATTAAATCCGGGTGAGACGATTACATGTGTGTATAGAACAGAAAATGGAGCGTGAATATTATGTGGCTTCTATCTTTCTATTATTCTACGTAAGACTTTAAGTGTACTTTAAGTGATAAAGTGATGGATAGTAAAGCAGCGTACCCTAGATCGGTGGACAGAACAAAACTGGCCGCCAATATCAGGGTTTGTTACAACACCAACATACATAACTACGTAGGCGCTAATGTTAATCACCAAGTCGAAAGGTCCTATGCCTTCTTTCGGATTCCCCTCTTACATACCCCCTGCCTATTTGGCTTTCTCCAGTCCTGTTTATGTTTCTATGTTTTCATATTTAGCACTCCATGCCCTCTGCCTACCCCGTAACCTGGCCTGGGACCTGTCGTGAGGTAAGTATGTATGTATGCCTTCATGTCTGTTGCAACCATACTACCTGTAGCAAATGTCAACACTTCTGAAAGTATCTCGCTTAGAAACCGCAATCATTCTTTATCCATACCTCGCTGACTGGCTGTTAGGTGACGGAAGAAGCTAGCTGCGAAGGACCGGCCTCGCGTCGGTAGTTCATCACTGCATTAGGGTAACAGGAGTACGTAAACGTCTTTGCAGAATTCCTTTTGAATTGTCTTGTGTACAGAAGTGACTGGGAACCGAAATTCTCGTATCGGTTGAGGCCAGCGACGTGCCCGGGCAGCTAACCCGCTCCGCGCTCGAAGCGATCAATATTGAGCAGTCCGGCTTCGCATCGGATTTGCATTGAATAGCAACCTGCCCGTTCTACGCGCTGATCGCTATCTGTACAAGACCGGTTTGGGTTCCTCTAAACGTCTAATACCTTTCAAGAAGAGACGTGATTATAATACTCTTGATCGCTCATGGTACTCCTATAAGAAGCTGGTTTGTCCAATGGTTAGTGACCCTGACTGCTAAGCCGAAGGTTAGGGGATCGACTCTCATTCGGACCGAACGTTTATGTGATGAGCCTGAATGTTCTTTCTATGCCTAGGTGAAATTAAATTTTCGTAAACTAGTATAACTGCCTTGTTGGTCGTATTGGTTGCAAGTGCGACTGCCGATCGAGGGGTCCTGGGTTCAAATCCCGGGTCGGATACTATTAGATTTTTCCAATTTAGGTTTTCTAGTAGTGGCTCGGAGTCTGAATTTGTGCCTGGTATATGGCAATTGGCTCACCACCTCCATAATGGGACGTAAACGTAACTGGCGAAACGTGAGGGTGTACTACACTCCTCTGCCTACGTCTTCGGGGAATACAAGCGTGATGTTACGTTTATAAACAAGTATTTTAAAATGTGTATATGTACGTACTTTATCATCTATCCTGTTACCTTCTACCTTGTCATTGGTTAAGGTGTGGTGAGCAGATAAACTAAGGCATATTCAAACACGGGTGGAGTCATAGATATACTAGTGATAGGGCACATACATATGTGGTATGGACAGAATTGCCAACATTTTTTTCGCTTGTATGCCCGTTTCCTTCTTTTGTAACAGAAGCGAATAATAACTTCAATACAAATAAAAGTATTATATAAAAAAATATCGTTTTTAATCATACGAGTATATGCCAGTCCACGTGACGGAGTATCGGAGGCGGCGGTCGGCGAGCTGACCGCGAATACTTAATACAAATGTTACGTAAGAGCTCGCGCACGCGGCGTGGCGTTCGCCGCTAATAACGAAAACGACCACGTGCCAATATATTTTCAATTAATAACCGTTAAGTAATGTAGTGGTAGCCTAGTGGTACAGAATTATGGCTCCCACTCCGAGGGTCCTGGGTTCATCCTAGGGCTCAACTTTTTGTAAAAAATGTGCGTCTTAAAATTATATATAGATATCATTTACTGTACATTTGAAGCAAATTATCGTAATGAAATCTGCTCACCCTAAGGTTCTCTAAAGTGAATGCAGTCTAAATTTGGCCAACATGGCAGACTATGGCCTAATACCCTTCTCATTCTAAGTGGAGACAAACTGAGACAAGATAAAAGGGTTGACCTTCAAGTTATTACTGTTACGAAACGTGACGGCTTTCACCAGATCCACAGACTTTCTAGACAGAGCGATGCGTGTGTAGGAGGTTAAGACATAGGTTTCATTCATAGTAAATTAACTTGGAGGATGTTAAATTATGCTGAGTCAAAACTTTCCAAGTGCGGCGTGCACATACGAAGACAATAATAATAAAAATAGTAAAATAATAGTAAAGAAATAGTAAATAATAGTAAAGAAATAGTAAATAATAGAAAAAAAAGCATGTGAGCTCTGTAAGAATAGAGAAATTTGGCACTCAGTGCTCTCTGCCTATCTAGTGAGGGACCTAGCGTGACGATATAATAATAATATTATGATTATACTACAACGTAACAAAACGCCTGTAATCCCCGGAGAGGTAGGCAGAGGAGTGTAGTACTACACTCCTACGTTTCACCAGTTACGTTTAGGTCCCACTATGGAGTTGGTGGTGAGCCTAATGCCATATATCGGGTACAAATCCAGACTCCGAGTCACTACTAGAAAATCTAAATTAGAAAAATCTAGTAGTACCAGACCCGGGAATTGAACCCAGGACCTCTCGATCGGCAGTCGCGCTTACAATCAACACGACCAACGAGGTAGTCTAAAACAACAATACAAACAATTATTAAAAAGAAAAATCATATATCGGCGAGTTCGAAAAAATTTCAAACGAGGAATATAGACCCTTTATATATTAAAGCAATCGAAAATATACTTAGTATAGAGTCGAATTTAATGATACAACACAATCCAATACCCTTTATTAATGATAAAAGCTAATTATGTTAGAAACGAGTATTTATAATGATTGATATTAATTATTCTTGGCAGGGAACGAAATATTACAAAATGAGATTTATAATAGTGTAAATATCTTATAGTAAGTTTCATTAGGACAAAATTTGTAGTATTTCGTAATTTTAACTACTTTATGTATTAATTAATAATTTTACTTTGTGAACGTTGGTATCTTTTGCAGCATAAGAACCCTTTAGGGGAGTCTGCGAGAATTAACGCCTTAATAAAGCAAAACTTGCATTGTTGTGTTATGGAATAAAGGATAAGTAATTCTAGAAGGACGAGAACAAGTGTGAAAACTGTTCTCTAAATGTAGCCTACCCAAGATCCTACGACGTTTAGTGTCCTTTAATTAAAAAGGTCACATATAAAGGGTCAGTATGACTATATGTTTAAATTATATGTTTTTAATAAACATTTTTTTAAACATCTTTAAAAGAATCCGTCATATATAGCGATGTGCAGCTTCGCTATTTTGATCTTTCTGTTAGTACTTACTTAGTAAAAAATGATCTCAATTGCCTGTTTGTACAATTATAGTATAATTTACAGTGAGTTCGAAAAAAATCAGGTAACATTTTGTCAACGAGAAGTTCATTAAAACTTTTTATTTTTATTAACGGGAGTAATCTTTTTAAGTTTTAATGAAGCTGATGGTTTTCTTTCAAAAACCTTTAGTGTACGTAGCTGTTTTATTTTGACTTATTTTCTCCAAATCGCTTTGTCCCAATGTGGTTGTTTGCGGAAACGCATACCTCAAATTGTGCGAAAGTTTAACTTCCAACAACATGCATAAAAAATACTTCTTTAACGTTCGCTTGGTTATTATGAGCGAAATAAAGAAACTTCGTAAACGAGGTTAATAAACTTCAATTTATTTTCGAATCTAAGCGTTTGTTCTACTGGCCGCGTAACGGTTTGAGATATGAAGAGTACGTTGACATCGTATCAATACTTTGAGTGCATGGGAGGAGCCTCCCCGAGTAGCGACTATGTATGATTAAAACGTAACAATAATGTTTGTAACGTATGATTAAGTACGAACATACACTGCCCGCCCACCCTGGACATTGTGACTAATCCTTTCCACTTATGATCAGCTATCGATTCGACGAAGAAGAAGTGTCAATGCTCACGACCAGACTCAGTACATCACAATAACAATACTTTTGTAGTTATCATATTACCACGCCAAGTTTCTTACAGGATAGGTAGAGAGCACCGAGTGCTAAATATCTCTATCCTTACGAACCTGCCATTCTACTTCTACATTGATCACTCTCTTCATACATGCACGCCGTTTTTGTAGGCGTGATGTTACGTTTTAATAAATCGTATTTGTACCAAGCAATGCCGTGAGCCTATTACCATATCAGGCATAAATCCAGACTCCGAGCCACTATTAGAAATTTCAAGTTAGAAAAATCCAATATCACTCGACCCGGGGTTTGAACCCAGGAACTGCCGATCAGCAGTCGCGGTTGCAACCCACGTTTTGTTATTATTATTATTATAACTTTTCTCATACGTTCGCTGATCGCTTATCGATCACAATGTTGTGGTGTTACATTCAGTACACAATATCATATTTCTTTTCTTTACCCCTAGTATTGTTTCAATTTAAAAAGTTGGTAACATTACCAGAGTTGAAATGTTGACGAGGAATCTTTTTTCAGGAATTTCTGGTAAACTTTGATCGTTCTGGACTGTTTACCGTAATCCATGTCTTTTGGATGAAATATTTGTGTTAATACTATTGTATTGTCGAGCCCAGTCCCCTGCGGGCTAGGCTGAGAGCAACGAGTATCAAATATCTCTATCCTTCAGATTATAATTTTTATTTTTTATTTTATTAATGATTGTATAAATTATTTTCTCGTAAATTGCAATGCGGAGTGGGAAAAGAGGTTATTCATTATGCGAACCGGATCAAAAGAATCGTCTCAAAATTAATTACAAATAAAAAAAAGAAATTGATGCAGATGATGGATAACGCCTAGAGATAAATAAAATAATTCAAAAAAATTGTATGATAAAATGATTTCTATATCTACCGCTGAATAATATAAATGTAAAGAAGCACGAGTCTCTAAGAACACAGACATTTTGCACTCAAGGCTCTCTGCCTGCTCATCATCATCATCATCATCAGCCTATTTCCTGTTGTACATAGGCCTCTCCAATAGCACGCCACTGAGCTCGATCTTCAGTTCTTAGTATCCAACCGCTGCCAGCCACTTCGCGTATATCGTCACTCCACCTCTTCTACGTTTGCCAAAGAGTAAAAACCCTATATAATATATAGGTATATATATAGTATATAGGTATATAAATTTCTACGTGCATACATTCGTATATGTAAATATAATGTGCAAATGGAGACCGCATTCTCGTACTCCTCCCACGAGTATTGGTTGCGGAGTGGGAATCAAATCTACAACCTACGGCTCAGCTAGTTACTAAGCATTGAATTAACAGTCTACATTGGAATTTTGAGTTGGATTGTAATAAGATATATTGATATATCCACGATATTTACCATATGTAATTCTGTGAGTTACTATATGTAATTTTATGTATAGGTATACGTGTTAAAAATACGAAAGTGTGCATATAGTCCGGTCTTGCACTTGTGAGCAGGCGATGGTGATCACTGCCTATCAAAAGCCTCGTCCACTTGTTGGTCAGCTTAACTAGAAAGGAGGTGGGAATATTTGACATTTTTGTTGTTCTACTCAGTTTGAAATAACCAGCTGGTTATCAACGGTATACGTTGTTTTTCATAATAATACGAAGCTACGTTTTTGGTGTAGACTAACTTTTATTTGACATTTAGGACAGACGATATACACAAGTTATCTAATGGTGCCGATATATGGCGGTGGCATGAATATTTTGTTACAATTTTAAAAATATTTCGGTATAATTGTTTAAATTTCACAGGGCATCGAGCAACTGAAGAAGGAGCAAGCGCGCTGGGTGCGTAAATCCCGTTGGAAGAGCATCCAGTCCGTGTTCGGACGTTTCTCGATCTTCTGGTTTTCGCCTTTCACGCAGCCCTCCCCCAAGACGAAGCTGGAAAGTTATCTTTATAGTGTCTGAATCGACCCCCGAGGACCACTCACCAGGCGCCGTCTAAGCACCGTGTCAACGGGCAATGTTGATGAAACATTGTAATTGAACGGTTGTGCGCCAGGTGTCGCTACTAGCTGTTCGAGTTACGCGCGATGTTCGTTGGAAGGTGGGCGGAGCTTTTAGGTCATCGTAGAGAACTAAATAATTACTTTAATTGTTACCAAATGTCACTGATGCAGTGTCATAATATCAGCTTTATGTTGAATTGAGCAGGAATAACGGCTTCCGTACGTGTTAAAGCTAATTGCAAGCTTAATAAATTGCTTTGTCGTGCGTCATAAGACATCATTGTAAAACTATCCCTAGTTGTAATAACTAGTGCTGAGGATTGTTTTTATCGGCGACGTGTGATTCGAATAACAAGCTCCGCCCACTTTCGATTTGCGATTAAAAGCTTTGACCGATCCTTCACAAAGCTTATGCGTGCTCAATTGTTAGGTTTGCTAGTAGCGAGAGAGTAGTCCTCGGTTGTAATAAGAACTTTCATTCGTATGTAATCGTAGAAGTCGTTTGGGCCTCAAGTCGACTTATTGTAGATGTATTCAACATTATCATATAATGCAAGCAATATTTTCTTCTACTATTAGACTTATTATGCTATTGTATTACGAACAACATTTTTCTAGTTATTCTATTGTCTTTCTAATATCAACCTTATCGCAATAATGTAGCGTACATATTTGTACGATACTTTTAATGAGTAGCAATGGTCGATGTTTAGTGTTAGGTAGTACTGTAATGTTTATTTATTTATTGATAACCAGTTATGTCAGTTAGAAAAGCGAGCAATATTTGTATGTTAAGAGTATTTTTAACTGTTATCGTTGTGTTAAATTTTTTTCACGCCAAAAATGGTGGTTCGGTGCACAGTGGCGTTTGTGGTCGAAAACCGCAATGTGCAATTGTGCTTGCAGTTTAGTAGTCAAGGGCCAAGTCGGTAACGCCTCTGAATAATGGGTTGCTTTTGTAAGAAAATAAACACTATTCTATTGCACTTTTGGTCTCGCTTCAACTTAGTAGGACGCGTCTTATTAATTAAATATTCGTACGTGTAATTGACTGGCAGTGAGATGCAATAATAATATGTATATCGATTAATCTATACATTTACTTTGTGATGGATTTATTCAACTCGTACGATGTAAATTTTGTTTTTTAATATTGTATGTATATGTATTTCTATTCTGATCATATGTAGGTACTATCAATTTGTAATTGTTGTTTTTATGATTCACGTTTGGTCGCACATTTGTAGCACCACTGTCGTTTTGCCTTTGAAACACACTAATGTCATTCAGAAGTCGACTCTAAACCGAAGCCGGATGGTTCATATTGCAATGTACAAACATAATGCTTTCCGCTGTTATTGTGTATATGAATCATAAGATTCTCAACTGAAGGTAACTATTGAATTTTTTTAAGCAAATTTTCAAGTCACATGCAGTGAGAATGAGCTTCGTCAGTAACATACACGCAAGTGTTCAGTACATAGCGGTTGTATTAATGATTATAATATTTAGTAGTATTTAAGAAGTATATAAATATGGGCACTTTCCATGTAGCTCACAATAGAATAGTGTTCTTAGTGTTAAATATTGAACCGCAGAGGTTCTTGTACCGTTCATTTTGGACTGTGCATGTATTTATTGTGTACTTGAATAATAATTAAGGCCTCATACACAAGCTCAAATTCGCATGAGACATGAGAGATATGCGAAGAGAGGTCCACGCCCAGCAGTGGACCTAAAAAGACAGATGGCTGGATGCAATAATAATAACATACTTTATTGCACACCAAAAAAACAAATAAGACAAACAAGTATAGGAAAATGCAATTGGCGAAGCGAATTAGAATTTGTGGCATGATTAAACTAGACAATATTTCATATAATATGTCAATAATTAGTGATAAAAAAATAATTGTTACGTGTATGTGATGTTTCTTTGTATTGTCGTTTACATTTCCAATTATATCACAAATTTATAGTGCTATTTTCTATTAGATTACTTATTTAAATAGAATTATTGGTTCATAATCATGTTTTGGGCAAAAATCAAACGTAAACCTACTTATAATGCAAGGTCACAATTTATGAATTAAGTTTTGAAAATTTTCTTTTACATTTATGATGTTATAATTATAAAGAGCCTTTAGCTTGATAATCGCACGTGAGGCTTGAACGGATATATAAGGGTTCTTTTAAATAGACCGGCTCGGGAAAAGGAGTAGATTTCGATCGTATTTAGAATAGAACGATTTCAATAAGACCTTTTGTGCATTTCAATTGTTTTGTGACGACGCTCGAGCATCTTGTCATAAAGTCATAAACAAATGTAAAGTAAAAAAATAGACTTTTTTTACATTTCATTTAAGACAAACTTTATTGAAATGTGCTAACGTTCTAGTTTAAATACGGTCGAAATCTGCTCACCTCTCCGAGTCGGTCTATTTGAAAGGATTCAAAATGTTTAATGAAAAATTCTCAAGAAATATGTAGGTACGTGATAAAAAGTTTTAAGTAGATGTTTTAAACTGATTTAAATTCGGTAAAATTAAGTTTCAATTCGTCGGTGAAATACAGCATATTTGTGATATTAAAACGGATTAAGGGAAGCTTCGACCGGTCCACGTGTTTTTATTCGTAAGTACGTTTTGTTAACTTAGGTACCAAACGAATGCATTTAAATAATTAATCGTTACAAAATCGATTCACAAACCGTGTATCATGTTATTTGTGGTGTCGGTATTTTTTAATCTTATATGTAATAAGTGATCTTATACATTTTATAATAATTGTAATAATATAAACAATTAGGCGGTAAATAAATAAGAAAGGAAAATATAAATAGTAAATAAATTTTACGAACTGTCTAGGCTCAGCTAAATGCCCTGGCCGCCTATTGGCAGCAGCGTGGGCGGTGCTAGAAGCAGTGGTATGCGATCCCCAACCCGCTTGCTCAGCGTGGGGATTATGGGCTATTTGCTCAGGGGAGGTCTATGTCCAGCAGTGGTCTTAGATTGGCCGTTGATGATGATGATGATTTTTTAGACTGCTGTTTTTAAACTATAAATTAAATGTCATAAAGTATACCACGGAATACAACCTATAACACAAAATTTGAGCGCAAAATTCATCAAAACAGCTTGCAAGATACTTGTACTTGTGCATGATGCTTATACTTTAATAATGGCTTCGCCAGTGACAGTGAGATATAACTGGGTACGAAGTTTTTTCGAATATCCTTAAGTAACATTTCTGTCACACAACACTCAACAACTGCTCTGAGAGAACATTTGCGACGTCCGTCGCTACTTAATGGTGCGGCTTGGGTGACTGGCTTTTGCGAACTTGCCTGAAACACTGTCGTGAGTGTAGATTAAATTAAAAAAAGAAAAAAGGTTGTTTGAATAAAATAATATTAAAGTAATAAAGGTGGAGTAGGCGAGTTCTGGAGTGGAGACCGCGGCGCGGCAAGCGTAGTGTAGGACGCGCTCCGGCCAGGCGGGGTGACGAGGTGCGGAAGACTGCACGCAGAAGCTGGATGCGACTAGCGGTGGACAGGGCGCGATGGCGCTCTTTGGGGGAGGACTATGTCTAGGAGTGGACTGAGATAGGCTGAAGATGATGATGATCATGATGATAAATCTACAAATGCTGCTTTCAGGTCCCGGCTTAGTATTTCAAGTCTATCCCGAAGCGGTTGCAACGTTACCTGGTGCGAGTCTTTGGGCGATGCTTTTCTTCTTCATGCTGATAATGCTGGGATTGGATTCAGGAGTAAGTTTTTTGTGCATATTAGTACATATATTTCTTGTCCAAAGTCTTTGAAAACGGGGGGCGTGTATGAATAGAATGTTGAATGTAGAAGAAATTCGTCAGGTATGTAACGATATATTTGGCATATGGCACTTAATGTCTATAGCGGAAAGGATCTGGCGTAATGATATAATAATATAAATCTTGACTTTACAAAACTAAGCACCGACAAACTCAATTTGAGTGGAACTCAATATTATTTACAATAACTTGGTTAAAGGCTCACCACAATTGGTGAGCGATAGGCTCACCACCTATTCCATCATGGAACGTAAACGTAATTGGTGGAACATGGGAGTGTTCTACACTTCTCTGTCTACCTTTTCGGGGATTACAAGCGTAATGTTACGTTTAAGTTGATTAAAACTTGTTTACGGGTAGAATGTCCTTAATATTACCACTTTCATCGCACGTTCGTTTAGATGGGAGGCCTGGAGTGCGTGATCACTGGTCTGCTGGACCAGGCGAGGGCTTGCGGCGCGCACTGGCTCCGCCGAGAACACTTCACGTTGCTCGTCGTATGCGTCTCATTCTGCATCGCTTGCATCAACGTAACTCCGGTACTTCATACTTTCTACTTCTTCTACAACATTTATATTTATGGCTGCCACTTCAATTTTTGTTTTAATGACTTTTTCTTCTTCGTTTTTGTCGTTACCAGGTAAAACTTCAGTAGCGATGTTTTATCCGTGTTTTTGTTAAATTTCTTTATTTGATTTTAAGTCTTAATTGTGTTCTTTATAGGAATTTGTTTTTTGATTGCGAGTTTTAATCATTGTTAACGTATTTTTAGGGTGGTATCTACCTGTTCCACCTACTGGATACGTACGCTGCTGGTATATCTCTGCTGTGTTCAGCTCTTTTCGAAGCCCTTGCTGTATCCTGGTTTTATGGTAAAAGCTAAATTTACAAAAAATTACTTTC
>DVPG01000114.1:0-12255 GCA_018239085.1 Yanguna spatiosa spatiosa
ACCTTTATGTTACCTATACTGTATATCTCTATATGTACGTTTATGATATGCGATTATTGGTATTATTCAATTCATTCGTTGGTTTGTCTTTCTACCTTTATGTTACCTATACTGTATATCTCTATATGTACGTTTATGATATGCGATTATTGGTATTATTCAATTCATTCCTTGGTTTGTCTTTCTACCTTTATGTTACCTATACCTTTACCTTTACCTTACTTTTATATTACCTTTTGTATTGTAGGTGGAAACTTGTAAATGGCTGTCATTATGTTACTATATTTTTTTGCTACTACTATGTTCTACCGATACTTCAATTTTCAATTAAATAATTACTATTCAAATTTCGAAAAGTATGAATAATAAAAATATTAACGTAAAACGCAAGTATCGATTCTTTCCTAAGCTTGTAAACCGTCTTTTCTAGTTTCGTACTAAGGAAGCAAGGAAGGCTGAGCTTAAATAAGATACAAACAGGAGATATGGGAATACGGCCGCGGGATTAGGACAACCGAACTGCACGCTTACCCAAACCGATTTATTGAGACACGTTAAGTAAATAAAACTCCTAATATTTATACTTCTTTGGGTTAAAGTACTCTTCTTGCCAAAGAAAATAAATCTATATAGGTACATACATATTGATGTTGAGTGAGTAAAACTCGTAACACAATATTAATTCTCTCTACGATAAAGTACTTTTCATGTTTAATCCAAATGTAGATGCTCAGTGGCTAAAATGAAAAGCTGGGGATTAGTGAGAAAAACACATCCTTCATTTGTTGAACTGTTCCACAGTTGAACGCAGATATCTTCTCAAAGAAAGATCAGGCTTAAGGCGACCATGATCGTAAGTATATCTTAACAGACATTTCATACTTAGAGAACATTATGGGGAATTCTAAGGGAGATCGACATCTCCAAGATGTTTTCCATTATCGTTGGAGTGATCATAATTAATTTTAAAAATACGCCCAATATAACGCCTTTTTAATTGTTCGACTCTAAAATTATACTTCAATTCATTATTATGTTGTTGTCTAAGCGTTATTTACACGTGTTACGTGTTAATAGATTAACGCCGGAAGAATATAAAGATATACTGTAAGTTGTGTAAAAGAAAACTCCTATAAAATAACATGTTAAGAAAACAAAGTAAGAGAATAAGGCTGCAATGAATAACGCTGGATTAAGACGCTCGACTCGCACGCGTCGGTTTGTTGGCTTTCCGCTTCGGTGTCTATGAAATAAATTCACAAAGTCCCTTCTTATTTATGGCTAAAGCACTAAAGTAGACAATACCTCTAATTTGTTTAAAAACCTAACTGAAATGAAGACTGGCTGTCAAGACGAAGATTAAATGTAATCGTAGAGCTGATTTAAACGCAATATCAAATTTTTTATAGGTCTAGTACATTGGATATAGGGATATAGATAATATAAAATTTAATGAAAGGAAAGGTCGGTAATACATATTTAAATGTGATAATAAAATTTGAATTAAAAGTTGAAAACATACACAAGTGTACTTGTGAAACTTGTTCAAGACTGCAGAGCACCTTTTCACTAATTTAAAAATCAATATAGAAATTATGGTATTTTGTCCTATTCGATAAAGAGATAAAAAATCGTCGTAATAGAAAGACGGAAATCGAAAACGCTTCAAAATGGAGTCATTGAGTTGCAACCGCGATTTCTTATAACCCGCCATCGCGAACGCGCCATCCGCCAGAGGGCGCAACAAGACGCCGGCCGCACTTGGCTCTTCACACGCTAAAAATTGTGTTAAAAGTACTTACAGAACTTGCTCTTCTCAGCATTACCGAGGTTGGCTATCGCTATGACAGCGAGCAACGCGTAGAACAGTTCCCGCGCCGACATGGCCGCGGCACAGGCACGCGAAGGCCCGGCGCGGCGCGGACTGGCGGAGCGTGGGCTATCGACCGCCGCCAAACCGCGCATGTGCGGAGGGTTGCTCGCCCACAAAATTCTAACCAAACTAGGGTGGAACGGAATTGCAAATATTCGCGTTGCAAAACGCAATATCGATTTTTTGTTTACGTCCGATGTTTGTAATAACGGTCAAGAGGTGACAGTTGTGTGAACACTATTAATTGATGCTAAAGGTTAATTAATGTTTATAATTTTATCTATTTATTTTAAGCACTATGTTCAAAGTAAACTTGCGAAAACTTATTTAAGAATTTGTTATACTAGCAATCCGTTACTTCGCCGATGGAACGAAAACCTAAATACGATTAAATGATGACATAATAATATATTTTGAATGAAACTGTATATATATTATGTGTGGCAACAGTGCAGCGACTCCTATTGGCTATTTGCATGTTTAAGTGGTGATAATTGGAAATGTTTTAAGAAATTCTCAATACAAGAACTTAACTTTGAAGATAAAATAAAACATCGTGAGGAAGTCTATCGACGGTAGAACAAACATTCGATCCTTAAACATAATCGGGAATATTAAAATAATTTCGCCGCGAACACATTCACATTGGGAGCTATCTATCCGAGGGCATTCATTAGACCCATACGAATTTCCCTAAAACAACACACCATAAAGTACTCACTTATAAATAATTCAGAAGACAGGAGCTCGGGAGGCTGGCAATACCGCCAAGAGCACGTTTGGCGTCCCGCGGGCTACGGTCCTTGGGGACTGAACGAATACTTCCCGTCATTCCGCGAATCTGGATAAACTTGATCGATTTATTAATAATTTACGATAACAAATAATAACGTTGTATACTTTCTGTGCTTGTACGATGATAAGCATGTAATATTTAATTCGTCTAACTCATTCAATTATTTAAAATATCAATTTAGTATGCAAAATTACTTATTTCATTATTGTCTGCATGTCAATCTGTTTAAACGTAATAGCACGCCTGTAATCCCCGAAGCGGTAGGCAGAGAAGTGTAGTACACCCCCATGTTTCACCAATTACGTTTACGTCCCATTATGGAGTAGGTGGTGAGCCTATTGCCGTATACCGGACACAAATCCAGACTCCGAGCCACCACTACAAAATCTAAATTAGAAAAGTCTGATAGCATCTGACCCGGGATTTGAACCCAGGACCAGGATCGGCAGTCGCGCTTGCAACCAATACGACCAACGAGGTAGTCATAGAGATTTTAAGAATTGCGCTAATATTTATATTTACCTTTTCCACATTCGCAAACCCATCGAATTTAACGTTCATTTGTGGTATCAGAGATTCATAAGTTGGAATTATCAAAGGCCAACAGGATTTTTTTAAACGTGTGCTTAAAAATACATTTTTGCTTCTGGCAATTCTATCAACTCACACAGCGTTTGGAGTGAAGTTCCATTCGATGTAGCAAAATAGTACCTAAACAATATATTGCATTCTTATATTATCACGGCGCATTCTTTGCAGTTTTATTAGCAGCAGCAATTTGCAACGTATTTATATTGGTGCAACATTGTTCCAGAATCGAGAGAGCATGTGGGAGGTGTTCCTGAAAGTGAGTTCGGTGGATGTAATGCTGTACCCGGAGGCGCTGGAGGTGATCGCGTTGTTCTTCAAGTTGACCTGCCTCGACGCCTTCTGTTCAGTGGCGCTCGAGAAGGGGTAAGTGATGCCCACACAGTCTTCATACACCACCGCTGGGTTTACATTATGAGAGGGAGCTGGAAGCACACACCAAGCTGCTCACTATACAGCTTCAAGCTTATTCTCGTTGATTATTTAATTGCTGTTTCTGAACATAGCGATTACAGCGATTCATGTACCGCATATCAATTTCGTGATTCGTTCTATACGTTTGTTGTATTCGAAATAAATGTGGATAAAAACATATAATGCGCCATATTAATGATGCTGCTTCTAGTTAACAATCTAATTTATAGATCGAACAAAATTACTGACAGGCAAAATAAAATTCACGAAGTCATTTTAATACTTATTCAATTATTGGTACGATGAACATAATCCCAGCGTAAGAGTTAAAGTAATGTTAAGTGTAACGTATCTTAACCGAACTTTCATAAGGTAAACTCTATTTAAATAACCATTATACTGACATCATCATAATTTGAATTCACGCCTTCTTATGACTTTTACACAAAAGCGATTATAGTGGGGTATAATTTTATATGACGCTCAAGTGTTTGTCTGTTTCTAAGTTGCTGACCTTGTCATTATGTGGGCGACCTATTTCTAACTCCGTGTCATGTTAATGACGAGGCATATGTACTTTTACAGGCAGGTGACCGATGAACCGGTAATACGGAAAACAGAAATACAACGTATTAAGTATGGGGTTTAAGTTTTTTTTTATTTTATTTTTCTTACGATTCATTTCAAATTCTTTCATCAAAATCAAACAAGTTCTATTGGATATCCATTCGGTTCGATCCAGCAGTGACCAAATGAAGTCCGACAGGGCGACAACATCCCTGTAAAAAATATACATGAACAGGAACAGAAGTGCAATGTTGAAACTCGTTCGCAGCGTGCACCCCCTGCCGATGCCGTACTGCCACCTGGACGTGGGCCGGCTGCGGGTGAGCTGCAGCAACGGCTACAAGCACGGGGAGGGCCACGATGTGCTGCTACTGTTTGTAAGTGTGTTACGATACCATTTGAACAGAGAACTCGAGTAGAAAGTACGTCAACAACCGAGCACTTCACGATCAAGTGCTTAATTAACTTCAGCGGATCGTAACAATTATTTGCTTCAGTACTTTGTCAAGGCTATAAACAGTGTGTCATATAGACACAAAACATCGTAGGGATTGCTTTGACCGTAGAACAAGGAATACCAGACTGATAGTGACAAATCATTTTTTCCAGATGGAGGGCTTGAAGACCCGTCCGTATCCCCAGAACCCAATATGCAGGTAAATATGTTAGTGTTTTATGTATCTATAGAATTATAATATCTATATCTGTATGTGAAATCTACCAACCCAGACTTGGCCAGTTCAACTTTCTGACACTGAGGCGAGAGCCGCGACCTAACAGTGGAACAATAAGCGCAGCAGCGCTTTTATGTTGTACCTTTAGAAAGGCTGATGCTTGCACTGTTTAACTTATACTACGACTACCTGGATTATTTGTACATCGCCTTACGACGACTTATTTAATTCTGTCGTATCTTTGTCCGGCAGGAGGTCGATCACCACCATGGGTGAAGTTAAATGGATTCCTGCGGCGTCCGGCTGCGATGGGCGCCAACACGAGATATTTATCAAGGGAATAAGCGCCCGTTCCGCTAAGCTCCTCCACATGATCAGTCGGGTATATGTTCATGTATAATATTATTCTAAATCAAGATGATTTATTTATTACTTGCATTGTTGTCTGTTCGTTATATAGAGCGTGATATATAGATATTTAATCCTCGGTATTAACACATCTCTATGTAATGTTTGATTTTTCAATATCCTTAACTTTGAATACACCCTAATACAAATAATTTTAATCAAAACACCTAATGAGTTGTTACCACTTGATGTGTGTGTATGTGTAATTAAATGTTTATAGATATTTGAAAATACGCCCGCAGGATTAGAAAAATACACGATTTTTAAAATTCTAAACATTTCACCTCTTAGAGAAACGAAGCCGTCGCCAAGGGTATGAGAAACGTGACTATGACTTCAGGCTGGATCAGAGCCATACCCGGCGTCACCAACTGGATCATGTTATTCGAGTAAGTGTGGATATTTACCATTAAAGGACGTAAATAGCAAACATTTGAATAATCGTAATCACATTCAACACTGTTACTGGAACTCAAATTAATGCTACAATTTTTGTCGTAAGATGGGTATTTGTTTTTTTCATATATATATGTGCCGGGCTAACATTTGGCTTGATGGAAAATGCACATGCGCTCGATGGTTGACCTACGATAGAGTTATTTTTAAATATTTTTTATTTAATGATGGAGTTAAGTGATCAATCATTTACTCAATTGGATGTGATCGCAGCGCGGACGTACAGGGTGTGTTCGCGCCCCCCGTGTACAACAAGGACGCGCTCGCGTGCGGGCCCGCCATAGAGCTCAACGTCACCAACGACGTCAACGTCGAGATCAACATGTCACAAGTGGCCATGCTCGCGGACATCATACCCGCGATCCGCGGCTCGTTGGCCAAGCACGGTCACTGGTAATTAACTAAACTAACTTTATTTTACATATTTGCCTATTTTCTATTTCCTTCAATCCACTAATTTTGTATGAGCCATATACTGATACGGCTATTGCGCTTTGATGGCAATTGCACCACTGTATCCATGTAAAACTAGTATCTGATTAGGTATAACATTTACAATAATGTGAGTTAAAGTAGTTTAAAACAACTGCAATAATTATGTTGCCGTTTTCCAGCGACGATGAGGAGGAGGACCCCTCGTTCATTCTCGACGCTACGACGTGGTGTCCGTTCTCGAAGTTAGTTATATTCAAGGAAGACAAAGAAGAGCAAGAAGAAGGCGGCCAGGAAGAGGAAGATGATGACGACGATGAAGAGCTATTAGATGAAGGTAAAATTATACGAACAAAATTGTTATGATGTTATGATTTTATAACGATACCAAACATGATTTCAAAAAGGCAGGTACAAGACCAGGACAAGCAATGATAGCCTAGTGATTTGAAATTCAGCGTTTCACTCTGGAGACCTGGGCTCAAAGACTGGCGTGAACCCTTTTTCAAAAATTTGCGTTTTAAGATTAAATGTCACTTGCAACATGAATACTAAATAGCCCAGCATGTTGAATAAGATTCAACAAGCTAATTTTGTTAGGCTAGAATGGGGCGCAACCAGGCCTGAACTCAAATCTAAAATCCATGCAAAAGAAGTTGCGGACTGCAGCTCGTATGAAATAAAAAGCAAAATATTCTTGATTTGCTTCTATTTAACGGACCTATTCAACTGCCTTATGAATGATAATTGTTATATAACAAGATAAGAACATGACCCATCTTCGGAGATTTCATCTCGTTTATGTATGACGTCTAAAAGAAAATTGTGAGCCATATGAGTGACTGCAGCGAGCCTCTTCCTCTCGCACTGTGGCGCTCATGTAAGGCGCGGTATAGCGATTGTGGTCAGCCTTTGCTATATGTAACTTGTAATACTATGTTAGATTTTCTAACGACCAGTTTCAAGGATTGAACGATTGATGTAGTGATATTCTAAACAAGGTGGCTTCGTGAAAGTTAGTAAATAATTTAATTCATTTTTTGATGTTATAGTCCTTTTAGTGAATGTGGGAAAAGAGTATTTTGGGTGTGGGACGAAGTGAAGCGCGCCGAAGTAACACACAATTTACTTTGTTTCATACTTAGTGACCAACGGCATGTCAGATTCGGGACTGGACTCGCAGCCGTCTAGCAGCCGCATGGAGAGCCCGCTGCGGCAGAAGAAAGCCGACCACAGCGCGGCTGACGAGCCCATACCGTGAGTACATCAGCGGGTTCATTTGTTTTTTTGCTTGGACTGCGCCAAAACAAGCTTTGGTATATAAGAGCCTCTTACGTGCTGCGTTTGTAATACGCACCAGTGCCCATTTGACGCTTCGAAGCGTGCGCTTTGCGCGCTTCTTAAGAACTAAGGAGTCTCATTAGGTATCTGTAACATGTAAACATGTGGATGTTAAATGTTAACTGACTAATATCTGTGTAAGTAACGATGGGTGTTGGTCACGAGCAGGATGGGTCCCTTGGACCACGTGGAAGTGTTCATGGTGATGGGATGCATCCACTTGTCGCTGTTCGCGGAGGAGACCCAGGAGGAGGACGAGTGGGACGCGCCGCTGGTGGCGGCGCTGCGGCTGCCGCGCGTGGCGCGCGCCTCTTCGGGCAACCACTCTCGCCCTAGAGTCCAAGTATGTCTCTATTACCATTGTGATATTGAAAAAAATATATTAACGAGGCTAACATAACATTTCCAAGGTTGTCGTATTGAAGCCGTGTTAGTTTGTTTTTCAAATACTAGCACTCATTAGCTTTCATGTCAAAATCAGTTTAAATGTGTTTTCACATCAACGAGTCATTTCTCAGAATGAGAAGGATGAAGGCCTCAGTCAGTCCAAGTCCGCCTTTTCCAAATGCGGGTTGACAGACTAGAACGGAAGCGGCGGCTTATTTAATTTTCTCGTGATGTAGGTAATTGTAAATACGAGCAATCCGGAACCGCCTACTAAAAAAGCCGAACAGGAGCTACAGAGCGAAAGCAGGAGTATCACTGAGGCCGTAAGGCAAGCCGATCGCGGCAGGTCCCGGCTCAATGTGGTAACAATATATATTTCACGTCGTTGTGTCGTATGTAGCTTAATCTAGGTATTATAGTATAAGAGATATATTATGGTATATGAGTAACCATTGATAACAAAATGGAAATATAAATATTCCATTTTATATGTAGTAGGTAGACTCTCGTAACTTCTGACTACTGTAATACATATTCTGCCTAGTTTGTAGAGCAGAGCGTTATTTCTTTAGATAGGTATTGTTCCTTGTACTGTCGTTTAACCGTATGCAGGACTATAGGATACGTAACAAAATTACTACTTTACATCCTGGGACTTTAAATCAGATATTAAGAGTATGAACGGATAGCTCGCTACAATTTGTAAGCTTGTTAGTATTTTATTAGGTTTGGTTACGATATTGATTTATAGAATGTATTGTATGCAAACATTGTTTTAGTCTTGGTAAGTTTCGTCGCGACTTTCTCGTTATCATGTCACATAAAGTTGGTTGTGGTTCACTGGGATTTTCAGAAATATTGTATACAACAGTCTCTCTCGCAGAGAACATCTGTGCTTTCTATGAGGCAGGATCGCGGCCAAATGCCACTGTTTCGTTTATAAACGCTATGATGTGGAGTTTTTCAAGAAAGGCATGTAACCAGCTCCACTTTTACACTGCCAATGCATAGAAAATTTTGCTGTTGCGCATGTCCATCGACGACGGTGGTCGGCTATTTCTAAAAAACAGCAGCAATTGCATTTCTAAGGAGTCTGACTTGGGGATATTAAAAATTATGATTTGTTAACAAGTTATTTTGTTTCAACAATTGCAGAACGCACAAACTAACCCGCGTGATTATTCCTACCATTTCCCCGTTCTGCACACGAGGCTGAACCAGCCGAACATGTACTACTGGCGGAAGTTGGCCAATAAAGGCCTGCAGGTGAGGGTTTCTCAGAACTGTGGCCTCATTTTAATGTACGGTATGATTGCTATATAAAGAGTATGCTAATGAGACGAATGGGATGTTCTTCATTATTGCGATGAGTTTACGTTTCAAAGAATTATAATTCCGGAATTGTAATTTACCGAATTACAACTCCGTGTATTCAACCCATCCATTAGAACTCGCAAATTTTTGGGTTTAGAAATGTATAATCCGTGCTTCCAGATGTCGCTGTTCAACGCGTGGGTGGCGCTGGGCGAGGGGCAGGACTCCGACGTGTGGCACCAGACGCTCATCAGCACCAAGGAGGGCACGCCCGACCCCTACACGGGCATCCCGCCCTCGCTCGCCAGCGTGCGCTGTGAATTCTCATGTGAGTTGACCGACGCCACTACTGAAACCATCACTAACATTACCATCGCGTCATCCTCTGTCGTTCCACTGCTGGACTACAGTTCTATAAGGATACAGTTATTTGGCATTCGGTGCTCTCTGCATATCCCGTAAGAGAATGGGCTTCGTGATATAATAATTACTATTGTTGGCATTAATCTTGCAGCGTACCTGGCATCCGATCCCGAGCACGTGAACTGGTCCGTGCAAATGGACATTGAGAGACCAGTGATATTTGACTTAAACGACGACACGCTGCACCGCCTCAAGTACATAACAGTGCTGGTGAGTTTCTCCATTGTTCATCTTAGCGTAAATCATTCCCGTTTATTAATCTACATTTTTATTGTGATATTTACGAGTGACTTTTTGTAATCTCTAACAGCTTAGACGAGCTTTGAAAAGATACAACGACGACGTACCCAGTCCCGTTAACAATCAAAAAAATGAGCCGATGACAAACCTGCGCCGAGCTTTCAGTAAGTTAATATTTATTTAGGTTTTACATTTTTTATTTATATTACTTTTCTCTGTAATTGTCGTCTTAAACAACTTATAATTAAACTTGTTGTGCCCCGCGGTTTCACTCTTGTATGATGAAACAGAAATCACAGAGACTTTTGAGAGAGAGTACTTCAGCAACAGACAATATTTTTGGTTATTTGTTAGTGTGGTATTAATAACCATTGGTCTTCCTACTTATTTTAGAAATATCGATATTTAAATATATCTAGCATCGTGTAGCATTATTCTCGGTGGCATATATTATTTATCGTGAATCTGATTACAATGTACAAAATATTTTATTGTTGGATAATCGTTATCCATCAGTATATTTTATGAACTTACTTTACTTTTGTTTTGACCAAGAAAGTAACGTATTGAAATTCAATAACATCTACAGCTAAGAAACATTCTAATTGTTTATACTACAGATAGGTAATCAGTTAAGCTAACACCAGATAATTTACATTACTTATTGTCTACATGTGCAACACAATGTAATGTAACTGACTGTTTTAACGATATTTATGTCCATAAAAAATATTCATTCAATATTTAATTTTTCATGATTCTGTTTTGTGAAACACAGGGTAGGTTAGTTATTTATCTTTTGTAATGTTTTATGCGATTAATTAACGAATGGTTTTTGTCCTCGTCAGCGGGCTTCGGTCTGGAACAACTGAGAGTGCGCACGGGCCAGATCGCCGTGCGCTGGTACACGTTGAGCGCGGCGACGGAGGCGCTCCACTTCCAGCTGGCCAACACGCGCCGCCCCAACCGCATGAGCGCGCGCGCGCTGCTCGCGGCGCTCACGGCCACCGCGGGGCCCAAGCCGCCGGGCCTGGAGCTCGGCCGCCTGCAGGGGAGCATGCCCCGCCACATTCTCCTGCATCCGGTCACCATCGGGTCAGTTACATTTCTATTTTGCGTACCCAAAATCACAGGCTATTACTTGTTACGCTGGTGCAGAAACTTAAAGTGTTGATTGGCGTCCGACGCTCGAGGTCTGCGCTGCCAGTGTTACACTATTTCTTAATCAAACACTCTTATTACACGTCATAATCTCATAGTCCAGCCTTATGTCTGGAATTTTTTTTTTTTAATTTTTAACTCAGCTGATTTTACTTCTATAAAACCGTATAATTTGTTTTTACTTATTGTCATTAAAACAGAGATTTCTTTATGCCAATAAAAGAAATTTAATATAGGAAATTCCACGCATACTCACAGTCTAAGATTTAGGTTGAATTTGAATATTTTAATTTGATTATAGAAACTACTTTCTATTAGGTTTATAAATAATTATAAATATCATTTGGTGAAAATTGAATACGATCATACTACTCGTCCAGTATAATAACGTTACATTCTTATTTAGTATGCAAGGAGAAGCCGCTTGGGAAGCGTGGCGCGTTGGCGAGCGGAATTGGTTTTCGCACGAACCAACCGTACGATACTCAATTGAAATTAACGAAATTTCGATCGACATGCGGCCAATGGACCTGGAGATGTTCATCTCCCTTATCGCAAGCATCAAGGACATCAACAGCGATATCGTAAGAACCTCGCTATTTATTGTTGTCTTTATATATGACCACATTGTTTGCATTACAAAACGACACGGCGACTCATACCGTCTACTTTTGTCATGTGCGCTTGTATAAAAAAAATATCTTGACTAAAAATATTTATACATTAATATAAATACCTACATGTCCATGTTGTTTTGTATTTCTTTGGTGTAATTTATATTACATATTGTTTGTGTCCCACAGGATGAAGAGGTTCAACTACACACGGACATCGACAACATCATTATTGCAAATCCAATACAAAGCGGACGATTGCCTAATGACTCCTGCAAGGGCAGCGTTTTCTATAAGGATGATTTGAAGTATGTTCCTTACATTTTGCTATTTTACAGAATATTACATAATTTTTTTTGTTATATTGATGTGTGAGATTCGATTATTTTGGTATTGTATATTAAATATGATGGCGTTTAACCTAGAACCTGTTGGTTCCGTGTATATATTCTATCATGTTATTTTTTACCTATACCTAATGTTTGATATACGATTCCAATGTAAAGCTAATTTTGAATCTCTTAACACGTTGACTCGAATTAGGGTAGAGATTTTAACTTATACCGC
>DVPG01000115.1:0-12243 GCA_018239085.1 Yanguna spatiosa spatiosa
ATTCCATAGTGGGACGTAAACGTAACCGGTGAAATGTGGGAGTGTTCTGCATTCCTCTGCCTACCTCTTCGGGGGTTACAGGCGTGAAGTTACGTTTTTTTAAGTTACGTTTCTATTATCAAACACGGGAGTGTGACATGTTGATTACATATTGATATGTGATTCAAGGGGGGTGCTATTTGCTATGTATTTTTTCATATTGAGATTTACTGTTGCTATTGTCCAATTTTCTTTAAATGAAAAGTTAGTTATCGTTTAACTTTACATAAACCCCAGTTTATGGGTTTGATATATGCGGAGTGGGCTCGCACGGTATTTGTGTGACGAGGTATTAATTCTGTGTCTGCGTATGAAATTATCTACGTATATAGTTACTTAGAGATGTATGATGTATGATTACTAGGTATTTGGTACCATTAGGACGGGCTCTATATAGAACGAGGAAAGATAGCCGTGTGTTCGTTGTTGAAATATTTATTTATCATATTATGTATATAAATGATTAGGCGAACTAGTATTTTATTGTAATAGCTCGGTAATTTATAACATCATACGTCTTACTTCGTTGCTAAAATGCTAACCTAGTTGTCACTCCAATAAAACGTCGCAATGGCTACTGATGGCTGATGATGATGATGATGATGAATGGACTATTTGGACAATCGTGTTGCGATGAAGGAATCCTGCGGGTTAACCTTTAAATATAGACTATAA
Organism: Yanguna spatiosa spatiosa; assembly: GCA_018239085.1. Taxonomy (NCBI): domain Eukaryota; kingdom Metazoa; phylum Arthropoda; class Insecta; order Lepidoptera; family Hesperiidae; genus Yanguna; species Yanguna spatiosa. The sequence goes on from DVPG01000115.1 coordinate 715, forward strand.
TGTAATAATAAATAATACACAACGTAACAACACGACTGTAATCCTCGAAGAGGTAGGCAATACGGTAGTAATACATTTAATAGAGCTCTACACTAACTATGTTTACGTTCTCAAGTCGTTCCTGGTTCTAACATTGGCGCTGATTCACTACACCACAAATAATTCATAGACACACGGGGTTCGTGCTGCTTATGTTCGTGTGGAGTGGATTTGAAATTGGCTTGTTAATTGTACAGTTTGGAAGAGATACGATTCGATTATTATTCATTGAGGAGACTTGTGTTCAATTGTGGAATAGTAGGGATTGATGTTAATTTCTTCGTAACGATAAAAAAAATATAGTTTATTACAAGTAATTAAAAATAATAATGATTTTGTTACCTATATGTAACATGTAGATATGTAATAGATATTTATATTTAAATACAGTTTAGTGACTATTAAATTTATTAATTACTCGTTTTTTCTAACAGACTAGATTTTTTTTTTATTTATCTGAAATAACATTACGGTTTGTCTATTTCTCAGAAACTCGTTAGTCACTCTTCACATTCTTTTCAACAGTTTGCTCATTAAGAACTTCTTTTTGTCATCTGACTATTTATTATAGGGGACCGATGATCCAGCATCAGTAATTGGACATAAAGTACCTACCAATCGTAAAACAGGGAAGATTATATGAACGAACGACGCAAAATTGTATCGCCGTGCACAATTTTAACGTACAATCTTTATTAGAATAGGTATTATCTACAGTTCCCTACAAAACAAGCCTTGGCAATTAAAGTAGCCACAGATTGTCCACAACCTCATTGCGAATTCCACACACGAGCGCAATAAATACACCGACATCTTTCTCATAGATAGTGTGCCCAGCTGTCGATAGATTAATATAGAGTTAAAAAAACTCTCTTACAATTATAAATTCCTAACTAGAACGGTATATATTTTATTGTGCGCCTTTTGAATGTCTTTTATTATGGAACGTAAACGTAACTGGTGAAACGTGGGAGTGTACTACACTCCTTTGCCCACCTCTTCGGGGATTACAGGCGTGATGTTACGTTTATTTGTGTTCTCTAATTATGTTTTTGACACGAAATGAAAACTTTTTGCTTTAGCGATTTCTCGATCAATTAGCATAAAAATTGTTCTATACTAGCTTCAAGATTAAGATTGGTGGAGTACCAACAGTTTGCTACTATATGAAATATAATGCAGTCTATTTTCGTTGGTGATCTAAATTGGGTTCTGTGAAGAATATATTCGAGGCAATATCATTACTTTATTCATAATTGTATTTTATATTTTGTTCATAATACTGTAATAATATGGATATTGTGAGGCTCCAATATATAATAATAAATTAGATTATCAGTTCCCCCTTCTCACTCCCTACTGCAGGAACTCTAGGAACAGTGTCTCAAGGAGGTGCACGCAAAATAAAGAACATTTATAAATTATAGATACTTTCGGATTTTTTTTTAAGAAGTAACATCGCCTGTAATCTCCGAAGAGGTTGGCAGAGGAGTGTAGTACACTCCTACGTTTCACCAGTTACGTTTACGTCCCGTTATGGAATAGGTGGTGAGCATATTGCCATACACTGGGCACAAATCCAGACTCCGATCGAATACCAGAAAATCTAATACTGTCCGACGCGGGATTTGAACCCAGGATTTGTAGATTGATGACCCAGGATTTGCAGTTGCGCTTGCGACCGACAAGACCAACGAGGCAGTCTTTTTTTTTCATTTTTTTACAAATTTGGATGTTGACGATGTATGTATATACATCGCATGGTCCCAGATAAATCTTTATAAGTCGACAGATTATAAAAGATACCTTAATAATTCCGCACACGAGTGCAATAAATACATCAATGTCAGTTTCATCCATCGACACTTGTCCACTATCAATACATATACATATATATATGAACATATATGTAATGTATATATTCGTTTATCTCATGTGAAACTATTCAACTGTAATACATACATCTATAGAACCATTAGATACAATAGAACCATTAATATATAGTATATTAGATACAATAGAACCATTAATATATAGTTTTATAGTTCATTAGTATGTTAGAGTATTTGGTTACGGGTTGCGAGTAATTCGAATATTGAATTTTTATTTTTTCAAATGATCATCATCATCATCATCATCATATGTGTTAAATATCACCTTTAAATTAGTAACATTGAGAACTATGATGTCCATTATTAATTTTGGCGTATATAATATATTACTATGTACTATATTAATTATCTATATATATGTAGTATGTAGGTATATGTAGAATCTACAATCTACATACATAGAAAAAAAGAGCGTACCATTACAGTTTTATTTATGAAATAGCGAATTAAGAAAGTAGTAAGTTTTTAATGTACAAGCTGCAGTAACATTTTGTATTGAAATAAATTTTCTATATTTATGTAGATACTGCAGATAATATAATAATTTCAGTTGTGGTTATAGTAACTATGCCGTTGAAGTCCAATTTGTGGTTTCAGATTTTTACCCAATACGAGAAGCAATAAATCGATGATTAGATTGTTCTACTTAATTAAACCCAGCTAACATCACGGACGCAATTCTCAAACGTATTGCCGAACAGAAAGCTAGAACGGCGGCCGTCCTCCGCCTGTGCGCCGCCACCATAGAAACATGAGACAACCAAAAAAAGGAGGCAATCATATCGCGTTCTAAATTTATCGAGTGGGGACGTATCCGAACGTAACTCACTCGCTATTCGGTATCGAGTCGATATAGTTTGGCCGGTTTATCGCGGGATAGAACCCTGGCCTTAGTTATGGGCGCGGGCTATCGTGTTACGATAATGTCGGCCATGCCTGCTTCGCCGAGCTAATGTGCTGATAGATTTTGGACTTTCGTTTATTTATGGCGCGCATGTAGTTGAGAACCATGTAGTCGCTTGCAGAACTGATAAATTTGAGCGTTGCTTTTGTTGCGTTTGAAAAACCGCCATTGTGTTCGAAATTTGAAAAATAGTAAAACATGGCGGCCGTGGAATGTTGTATCCACTTATTTTGTATGGAAGCCAATTAAGAATGAATTTATTGAATATTTTATGGTTTCTAAATTATTTTATCCTTTTATATTGAATTCTTAACTAATATTATCGTCTTCAGTAAACAGAGCGGGCTTGCAGGATTTTTACGATAAAATCTTGATTAAACAAAACGAATACGAGTTATATTTAATAAACAGAAAAGATATTCATTATAAAAAAGAAACACAACATCTTCTACTTATACGATATTCATTTTTAACAATATGTAATTATATCTGGGACAACAAAACGAGCAAAACTTCACCGAACATTGGTTAACATTATGAGATATTACGTTACAAGTACCGGAGAGAATTGTTCATGAATTTGTACGCGTTGTTATAGAAACGATAACCAGTCCAAACCATTAACTAATTTCATGGAGGTGTCCATTAGTTTTGTAATCGTAACCCGATCTCAAGGTTTCTGTGACTACACGCTTCGATAGTGCCGCAGCGAGCAATGGGAACCGAGCGATACTCCGCACTCGACGCAAACCAAAAACCACACGGTTCATTGCACCCGCCAAAAAATCACAGCCGGCAATTAAATCATAAATTTCGCATCGATCCAACGCAACCAACAATCATACAACAGATAACGAAACAAAACGAATCGATAGCAAAAAAAGAAGCGAAAAACGAGAATCGAGTACATACTGCATAAATGTTGCATGCGATCGCCTCCTCCGTCTTAGTCGAGGGAAATTAGCGGGACCTACTCGTTCTTTTTCCACCGCTTACGTCGAAACATCGCAAGGTATAACGGAGGCAGTTCAATAATATAACACAAAATAAAAGCATCAAAACTTGATTTATATGATCCGAATAGTGGTCCGAAATCGATTATGCGTTTCCATGTAAGCGTTTATAATTAAGGAGTTCCGTTAATTAATTTGAATATTATTTTTAAAACGGACACGTCTGTGTGGCGAGATTTAGAAAGGACATTCGTCGGCCGCTTGTATTCGCATTTGCAACTGAATGGTTGAAATGCCGCGGATTCTTTTGCTGGATTGATCAAAATCTATCCCGGGTCGATATCCTTTAACATTTCATCGGCAAATATTTCACTAAATCTTGCCCCTTCCCCCAAGATCGTAGCCTTGATAATATGCAAATAAGCCGGCCGACGATGTAAAAATAAAAAGGATTAAAGCGGGATCGTCGTCCTCTTAAGTGACCCAAATAAGATAATTCTAAACGACACTTCGGAGTCCCGAGCTGTCAATAAGAATTAGGGATAATGTTGCTAGCTTTAAAAATCATTAATCTTCGCAAATGGGCAATTGTTTTCTTTTTCCTTTTTTTATTTAACTATTTTGTTTCTTATTATTCATCATTTAAGATTATTTTTAAAAAACGCACTGCTTTTTAATGCTTATTTAAAACGACTGCAACCTCTACATCCATGTACGTACTTTGACATTTAAAAGCAATATAAAGTATGGAATAAATTGTGTTTATATTTAATTCATTTCAGGCTGTGTCGTGTATATAGTGAAGTTATGTAGTATAGTATAAAAATTTAAGGTATAAGGTATAATACACAGAGCCTACATTTATATAAACTTCATCGAGGCTTTTTCTGTTTGGAATAGTTTATAATCCGTTTAAGGAAAATAAAGTCGATTTACATTCAATTGACGTAAAAAGCTCTCTTTTTTAAGTCCACACACAATTAAAAATACATCGCGCTCTTCAACGTACGTCACCTCCGCAGACTTGGACCGCCAATCACCTGTGACTCGGGGGGCAAAAAAAATACGTTGAAATGTCGTAAAGAGGCATCAATATCGCTCAAACCTGAAGATTGTTGTTAATAGACGTAAAGCTTTAGCGGCCATAAATAAACATTGCGCTACTTCTTTAAATGGATGATCAGCGGAGGGAAAAAGAAGTTTGAAGCGAGACATCGCTCCGGGAGGCACCCGGCACCAGGGTTGCCTGATGCAAAAACAATTGCTAGGATAATAATAATGACGCGCAATTAATTTTAACCCAAAAAAAATCTGTTAACTTTAATACAATATAAGTAATATTAACGGTGATAGGCTGTTGGTTTAGAATTCACCTTCCCAATCCAGTGGTCCCGGGTTTAAGATTGAATATTACTTGATCTAAATCTCGATGAAACTTCCAATACTTACATAGATATCCCCATAGTGTTTCGTAAAGCGTGTAAAGTTGGCTAATTTTCTTTTGCCTGCGAGACGGACTATGTCTTTACCTCTTTTCATGCAAAGGTGAGAATGTTATCCAAAAGTAGAATGATAAGAGGGTTGATTATAACGATGAAGTAATATCATTAAAGGATGGGCGAATTTCGTTATATACATAAATGAATATCCCTAAATTATTTTTACGACGAAATTGAACAATCTATTTACTATTAACACATGTATCCCATTGTAAATCGTATAATTTTATGGACACAAATTATCAGCCAATTTTTTTTTATGGTATTCGAGAAAGAGCCTCTAGTATAACACGTTGGCAACCCTATTATGTCGAAGGACTAGTTTTTCAGCGCGGTACCGTTCGTTATATACGCTGGTTGTCTTTGCGGGCTAGACTAGAAAAACGAATGTATTAAAGGCTTCATTTTGTTATTGGAATAGATCTGATGTGTCTTTGTTTCGCGTCCCTTGAAGGGAGGACGTTATGTTCATTTGTTAGCGATTGTGTTCGTTTGTAAGGGATGAATTTAATTTCTTTTTTTATTCTTTTCCTCTTTCCGTGGTTTTCTCTCTTTATATATGCTGCCAATATGATTTCTGTTCCTTATGGATAATTATATCGTTTTTTTAAGAAGTGGTTGGAATTATTGAGTATGTAATGTTGTCGACTGGCCTGTTCAAACTGTACGCTATTGTTCGATTTTATTCTGGAAAGATTCACAGAGACATACATGTTTTATTGTCTTCATTCATGTCTTACAGATTGTATTAAGGTAGGAGAAACAGTAATGAAGAAGATAAGGAAGTTTACAAGGTGTTACCGAAGACCGATGTATATATATCTGTATGTTCTCATACATCGTTCAGATCATCCACTTCATCATCAATAACCTTTTTGTCTCTCCACTGATGGGCACGGCTCACAGAACTCTAAGCACCTTACAGCAAGTGACATTTAATATTACCGAGCACAACTTTTGTAGAAAGGTGCACGCCAGGAGTTGCATCCAGGACCCTCGGAGTGGGAAGCTTAATTTTAAACCACTACAGTATCACAGCTTCTAATTCAGATAATTTAATGATATTATATGTATAATAAATTATCCTTTTTGTAACTAAAATTCCTGTTCACTGACTTGACTGTCGATATTAGGTATTCAATATACGAAGCAGCAGTGTCCAGCATTATATCCAGTTAGAAGCTCCTCAGCATATCAACGAAACCTAGGTCCTCGATACGTCCGACCATGTTAATGTTCACTAATAGAAAATTAGTAATGAGATTGATTGATTTTACCGACGATATTCGTCAACGTATTAATGTCTAAATGACGGATAGATGTAATATATATATGTATATAAAAAGCTCAGAAGACATCGACCAAGGCTTAATTCAAGCTTTGTCAAGCTTTCCAAATTTAATATCAGTGTGAAATTATATTTGGTAATAATAAAAAGCTTAAACAACACCCTGATAGAAAACTAATCATACTGCTACGTACTCATAATCTTTCTTTCCTATACTCTTAATCGTAGCATCGAAACTGATACATTATGTTTGGGGGTATATATATACATGGATATTATATACCTACGTATGTATATATGTATGAACTTACGTAACATTTAAATGTACGTAACATATAATATGTAATCTTGCAAATTTAATGGTTACAAATTGTGTGCAGTGTGGACCGAGCCTAAGTTACCAAATTATGTATGCAAAGAGATTAGAACGTGCACGTTGACGTGTGAAGCGATTAGTTACTTTGTGTCCAGGCGATAAGTATGAAACTCGTTTGACGAGTTGACGGCTAACTGATCGGAACTTGTGCTCGTGTTGACGCGCTCGTATTGTTTCTTCATCATTTAGAATACTTTATTTTTGTAAATTGCACATCTAAGTACTGATACGTCATCATAATCATCAATCAACCTTCATATCGTTCCGCTGTTGACCGCGGGTTACGCGGGTCTAATCTCAGAATGAGACGAGTTTACATATACATTTATTGGCTGAGACCATAACGGGAACCTCAATAAACTTTTCAACAGGACGATATTCAACGTTGGTGGAACATTCGAGAAGCCGTTTCGTAGTGCTATTGGATTTCTTAGCAAGAAGAAATTAGTACCTACATACATATCTTCACGCCATGTCCCTTACAGGGTAGGCACCGAGTGCTAAATATCTCCATCTTTACAAACCTGTCGTGCTTCGTCTATATTCATAACCCTCTTCATACACGCACGCCGGTTTTGGAGACTTCTGATTCCCCCATCAGCCAGTATCTGGCCTATTTGCTCAAGATATGTGAGTCTTGGTCTCCCTCGGCACCTACGTCCATCGACATTCGCATTGTACATCTTCTTTCTCATACTTTCATCAGCCATTCTCTCAACATGTCCGAACCATCGGAGCATGCCCTTTCGCATGTTTACACCAATGCTCTCTTTCACACAAAGCATCTTCCTTATATCAGAATTGTTTAATCAGAAATTAGTGTTTAATCGAAATCATTCTCATGTTGTGGTCCTTGATCGTGATAACGGACATTATTGTTATCAATCCATTGAACATTTCACTGTTCGACATGAGTCTCATCTCCGAATGAGCAGGGTTAAGACCGTAGGCTTTTGCGCTGGCAAAGTGCGGGTTGTCAAATTTCGCCTTAGATAACATTCTGGAGAATTCTAATTGAGCCTGGAACCCCCCGAAGCTGAATTCATAGCTTTTAAAGCTAAACTGCTTTTTTTGATCTCAGATAAGTTTTGTAGCTTTACTTTAATTAGTTTCGTTACATCAAAATATAAAATATTTAAAGCAGATATAGTAAAAATCAGCTCTTATTACTTAGTAGATCAATTATTGGACGGTATTTTCTTCTTGTATGATTCATCTTCTCTTTGATTCTTTTAGGGATTTCGTTTAAAGAAATGTTGTTCAAATTTCCAGTTATCGGTAGACTTCTGAACAAATAGCGCGCAGCAGTTGCTCCCACACAACATAATCGACGGACAAGCACACTAAGTTTCGTTCGTAGTATTAATGTGGTTTTATAAATTCCAGTTTTGCGAGATGCCGTTACCAGACCTATTTCGCTTTTGAATCCGCTGTCAAGTGCCACAGCGATAAATTACGATTTGTCTATCAATACCGTATATTGATTGCTAAACTCAAACGAATATGTACGCATTTATGTTAATAAATTCCTCCTTATGACATGCGACTATTTATACGTTCTAATACACAGATTATGTATTATATGAAATATATTTTAATGAGGCCGTCAACCCATTTCGCACCTCGTTTAAAACCATAACACGGCTACTTCACAAGGAATTTACATATTTTATTGTCCTTACAAATGTTTAACGTACTATATATAATTATTTGAGATGCCTTCTATTATTTAAGCAAATTCCCATTTATTTGTCCTTGCTAAAATACGTTTTTAGGTATATTGTGAAAAATTATTCGATATTACGCTAAGAGAATAATAATATGATAGTTACGAACATAATTATTATGATAGTTACGAACGAAAACAAGTCAATAGACGTATTTTAATACAGCCGCGGCGTGATTCTGTTATTATTAAATACAACTTTAGGTCATTTTACTACTTTTATATCAGTTTTGTATGTTTTCTGTAGTAAAGATATTATTTTATTGTAATATGTATGATATGACACTATGTATATTCTTTGAAAGAATTTTATTTCAGTAAAATTTTGAAATTTTCTAATTTATCGTATTTGTTTTCGTTCCCGCTCTTTCGCATACGGTGCTAGAACTATACCAATATGTTTCTAGTAACTGGTCACACGAATAAATCCATCTCTTTCGTATATTCGAAATTCAAAATTCAAATTGCTTGCGTTCATTCTTACGAATGTTTTTTCGAGGTACGACGTTACGAATGTACGAGGTCTTCACTTATTCATTATTGACTAAGGATTGAGTTTATTTTTAGTCACGGTCATACTTATTTGTTGTTCACATATTGAAATATTTCTTCTTGAAACCAATATGTTTTGGTTATTAGCGAGGCTACTTTCTGCTTCTACCTTACAACTGTGTGAGAAAGATGTGTCAAATATTTAATATATCTTGGAAAGTATGTAACAAAAATTCAATTGTATTACAACAAGTTACCGATGTAGGCCAATACCAAAAATTACAAATAACTTTAAAGTAATTCAACAGTGCTGTTAATCTGGGAGAAAACCAGGTCTCATATTTCTAAAACAGAAAAATAACATACACGTAGTATTATTCGCTGACTGGTTTTAAATATTGTATTGCAACCGGTTGCTAAAATTAGACTATTACAGACAGGCCAGTTCTACAAGAAATGCAATGTTACTTAAATCACGTGATACTTGATTAACCGTTATAATATCACAATCTCCGTTCGCACACAACACGGTTTCGCATATTATACATATTTTATCAAATCTCAACTTTTGCAAAGAAAGTGGCGCCATCATTCGTCATATACAAAAATCTCTATCATACTTAGTTGCATAACTAACATTCTTCTGATCTATAAAATGTTTCTTTTTTCGCTTCAATATCACAGTCCATTAAAAACCCGACGCTTGATTTACGGCAAGATTACCTCGCTTTTTCTTAATTAACGCCGTTTGTAGGTTAATTGCAGGAACTAAGCATCATTCGTGAATCTTCAACGTTGAATTCAATTAGATGGCTATCGCCCGCGGCTCGGTTATCTATGATATATCAATTTTGTTAATGGCCTATACAAATCACATTTATACAACGTATATACATACATACTTCCTGTATTTACGACTGTTGCTTACTGGCTGGTGAAAATTCTTCGCGCGTAATTTTGACATAATGTACCTACTTTTTTTTTAACATCGCGTCTAAATTACCGTAACGGTCACTTAGTCATCTATTGGCCGACAATTTTAAGCATTACATTTCAAGTCTGACTTCCTGAGTAATTCTAAGAGGCGACGTTACATACATACGTATATGGAATGACTGACTATATCTGGCCCGCTTGTCCAGTGGTTAGTGAAACTGACTGCTGATCCCGGGGGTTGTGAGTTCGATTCCCACCAAGAACAAACATTTGTATGACGAACACAGGTATTTGTTTTGTGTCTGGGTATAAAAAATATCTATATAAGTATATTTGTACCATAACACAAACTCTATTGATGCTTACTTTGGGATGAGATGGCTGTGTGTGGAGATGTCCCAAGATATTTATTATTACTATTTACTAATGTATGATTGTTGTTGTTGTGTTGTGTGATTGATCAGCTGCTTTAATTATTGGGAAGTTACTCTGTCGATCCTGGTTGCCAAAATAATCGGATAACCTTGTTAGAAACCTTGCAAATGGCTGATATATTTCAAATAACTTACCTATCATTAACCGTATCGAATACCTGATAAAATTAGGCAAGCATCCTCAAAGAATTTGTTCAACGTAACATCACGCTTGTAATCCCTGACGAGGTAGGAAGAGGAGTGTAGTTCTTCCACGTTTCACCAGTTACGTTTACGTTTCATTATGGATTAGGTGGCGCTTCTATTGCCATACACCGGACCAAATCCGCACTTCAAGCCGCTACTAGAAATTTCTACCAGAAAATCTAAGTTAGAAAAATCCAATAGTTTGTTTAATAATTTTGTTTATTACTACTATTTATATTATCATTCAATCATTTAGACGCCTGCCGCAAATTCTCAGCTTCATTAAGGGATGATTGAGAGTGCTTATAAACATTGAGTTGACGTATTGTGTAAAATTGTTATGTATAAATAGTTAAATAAAATACGCAATACAGCACTACATAATACTTAGTTGCCTTGACGTTTTTATACAAAATAATTTACAAACACACAAACTGTAGATTAAGCATTTAAATTCAACTTCTTATCTCAATAACGCCGATAGACTGTTGACAAAAACCACATCATCAGCCAAACACTTGTAAATGACAGCAAAACGTTCAATCCTTCGTTTAATAGCTATTACACTGGCGACTTCTTTACATGTAATGTAATGTCGTAATCTGTTGCTTTAGATAAGGCACCTTACACAAATATTTGCTGCAATTTGTGTTTCCATCCATTGCTGAATCTTCATAATTTTACTGTATTATTGTTGAGCACGGATTTTTACAAAATTTCTTGATCGTGGAGACCACGCCGCGGCACACGTAGCGTAGGACGCCCTCCGGCTAAGTGGAGTGACGATATACGCAAAGTAGCTTG
>DVPG01000116.1:0-12242 GCA_018239085.1 Yanguna spatiosa spatiosa
CTCTGCCTTTTCGGGTAAAGGTTTTAATCCCGATAGACCCGGTAGTAGAATTGTCAATGAGATTATTTTGAGCGCAGACAATCCCAAAGGCAAAACTTTAACTTGTAATATATTAAATTTAGAATGACTAGACATCAAGTCTCTTAATTGAATCAACGTGATCTATTAAATCTGTAACTACTAAGAAATATACAGCGTCTTGATTATATCGTCTCATATATTTACGAGTACATTGAAGAAATGGATATTATTCAAGTATAATAATTTCCTATACATTATCCACTTTTCAATTCATACGTTGATTAAAATATTCAACTGTCACCGTTCTCTTATGGCTACTCGTACTTACGACGCTCTTGGTTATCTCTGCAAATGTATTAAATGCATATATGTAATCTGTGGATGAGATAACGAGCACGGAATATGGAAATTTAAATACATCGCGAAGTATGGCAAATCAAATATTGGCAAAGTAAGTATGATAATGAAATACTGGCAGATTCAGTTATAAGTGCTATAATTAAAATATTATTAAAAATCGATTTTGGACGTTGAAACAATAATATTTTTGCGCTGCTACTTCATTTTGGTAATACGTTCGAAGCTGAAGAAGAAGTAAAATTAGCTTTTTTTTTAAAATTTCCGTCAACATTTTTAATGTTTTGATGATACTACACAGTACCTATTTTGTTCGGATTCTCTATATTTACTACTGCGTTGTAATGATCGCATCGCCACAACCAAGCTTCTTAGGCTACCTGCATCCCATCACGTAATGAAAAGCTTGCTCGTTTGCCGGCGTGATCGGTATTTGCGTGGCATGTTAGTTAGGTATGTTGATTGGAACAGTGGTGGCGTGGAGTAGACTTATTTTTTATTGCATTATTATTATTGTTTTATTATTATATTAACAATAATCCCTTAGGGCAGGCAGAGAACACAGGTTTACATTCACATATTATATTGGCAGTATTCATTACATAAATTGTATTGAATTAAATTTTTTTATTTTTTTATTGAAGTTGACGTATTGTGTGTAAAATGCTTGTTTTACTTTTCAATAAGACTGTACCTATACATGTAAAGTCAATTCTACATATAGGTGACGTATTTGTTGTGTCGAAAACGTATCTGTGTAAGGACATAATCATATGTGTATATATGTAGTTTATCAGCCTATCAGATTACCATAACATTGCTCTCTTGATGCTTGCTTTTAAATTGATGTTATAATTTTTCTATAATTGGTCAAACTCACGATACATTTTGTAAATACAGCTAATTAGAGAAACATTAGTCTTTGAATAAAAAGCCATGTTACATAATAAATATTTCAACGTTGATAACGTAAAAAAAAAATAACGTTAGTTAAAGCCCTTTGAAGTGTCGCACACCGAATGGCGACTTCGATAAAATATAACGCAATTTACCTATTATTATCGGTACAGTCGAATAGGAAAACAATTGAACAGAAAAACAAGAGGACGTAACAAAATTAAAACAAGTCGGTTTGTTCTTGAAACGATTGTTGTTTTTCTGCGAACGGTCCACCCGAGTTCGATACTTTTGAGTTTTCCACTCAATAATATTATTCTACGCCTTACCTAACTTATATGGCTCTTGCCTCGCTATCGGTACGGTCCTTGTTAGTTTTCAGAGTCGAAGTAAATTTCTTTATAGTTTTTATATTACAGTTGTTATAATATTTGCGAGCTACGCGTGACGTATAAATGTGAAATTTTGATTTTATATTTAAAAATATGGAAAAAATGCCTCGACGTTAACGACGGCGATCGGAAAAATACAATTGAAATTGAGTTAACTTGGTTTCTTGAATCTACTTACGTCTTCGGGGATTACAGGCGTGATGTTAAATGTTTGTTTTCGTTTATTGAATGATCAATCGATCCAATTACAGTATTTAGAAAGAGACATAGCTTTTGATTATTTCCATCAAAAACGGAATTTCCCAAAATGTACACAGTTTCAACATTAAAAAGCTCCCGTAATGAAAAATATGTATGACAATACAAAATCGATTTTAATAAATATGCGACTTCGACTCTGCCGATTTCAGAATAAAGAATGCATATGTGAAGTAGCGAATATCGCCAAGATAATATTGATTTAATTCCCGTGTCGTGTATTAGTTCGATCGTGTGATACCCGCTGGCGAGCGAAAAGCGGCCTTATTGACGCAATTTAGTAGCCGAGAGATCATTAAGAAGACCGCGGGAGCTTTTAAACGCATTTTCCTGTGTTGAAGATTTATTGACGATGTTCCGAAGATTTTTATCTTTTTAATTATCTTATTTACTTAATTCGTTGCGGAATAGTATTTAATTTTTTGAGAGTGGTGAATGGACGGGGAGTATGTGTTCATCATCGTTCTAACTATTGCAGCAACTTTCCAAGCGGGATAGCTATGTTTTATGATATGAACTAAAATTCTCTGGATAGTTTTGTATCAATGTAAAAAACGATATAACAGTGACCTTTGTAAACCGCGGGAAAGTCAAACTTAGTTTAACTCCCTGTCTATGCACTACTCACAGCATGATCTTGGCACAGTACACTGATTATCAAATCAGAGGTTCTACGATACGATACGATTTTCAGCTAGGAAAATTCTTTAACTTCTTTATCTAATCTTTTTTATAGATGCTAATTTATGTAAACAAAAAAAATTGATTAATTTTTGTGATCTAATCGCCGACAATATAGTATTTGTGTTCCAATATGTCTCATCACCATAAGCTAGTAATTTCAAGTCAAAATTCTTAACTGGACTAAATCGCGGTTCAGATTTAGATGTGAGTTAAGTAACTCGAGCCTTGCTAGATCTATTTTTTGTTTTTAAGACAGTAGCTGTCCTGTTCTGACAGTAGTTTTGGGTTTAGATACCGGTTGGGTACTATTAGATTTTTTTAATTTAAATTTTCTTATAGTGGCTCGGAGTCTGAATTAGTGCCCGGTGTATAGCAATAGGCTCACCATCTACTCCATAATGGGACGTAAACGTAACTGGTGAAACATGAGAGTGTACTACACTCTACTGCCTATCTCTTCGGAGAATACAGGCGTGATGTTACGTTTTTTTTAGTCAAACTTAAAATCCTAGTTATTTCACAACTTCGCAGTGGAAACTAATCATTATCTACGAGTATGTCACTTATGAGGCGCTGGTTGAACGGACAGTAAGTGACATAACAATACGGCTAACGACAGAACGAAGTTCGGATAAGTAGTTTTCCATGTCGGCTGTGTTAAACGTTGCGACTAAAACATAGCTCGGACGTCTTCGCTATGTGCCAATAGCGTTTGTATTCGATTTCATGAAAATAACTCTCGTATATCTTACTATGTTCACGTGTATACAAAAACAACTAAAAAAAACTAAACAACTCTCTGCCGACCGCAAAGGACCTGGAGTGACGGTATAATAATAACAATAACATTCACATATATTTTTCTTTATATAGAAACCGTATTAAGAATGTTATGAAATTTATATGACGTTCATTTTATTCTAATTTTAAAAAATTTCACACCTATTTGAATATCCCCGTCGAATATTCGCGGCACCAAAGACGCTTTTCTCGACACTTTTTATTTTAAAGCATCCATTCCACTCCTCTATCCTCCCAGGAATAAAATTACAAGAGCGTGTTACTTTAAACAAGTATTACGCTGGAATTTTCATACAATTCCGCTCAGCCAGTGTGAATATTTGACGCCGAGTATAGCGAGCGTAGTTAAATTAAAACGCCTTTATAACTCTTACACGATATAGGTACTGGAATTTGTAACATGCGGATACCCGAAATATGGAATTTAGAACGTGAAACTAATTCACGCGAAGAAATACCTCATACACGACACATTTCAGTGTTCGAAATCTTCACATTTTTGACATGTACGTAGATTCAGAACACTTACAAAGTAAAGCATGTCACGCGGAAAGAAAATTCCGTACGTGTATAAAATATAATTCATTGTGTTTTGACTGATTTTCATTCTTGAGAGACGTCCTTTCGGTCGGATTAACAAACTCTTCGCGCTGTGAATTCACAGAGCCGTCAGGATCGACATTTACAAAGTTACTACAGCAATAAATGCCTAAGATTTACATAAACCACAGGGTCCTTTGACAGTCGAATACTGATGAGATGCAGACTAGCTACAACAAAGAGTAATAACTCTGATACAAACCTGTAATTTTCTTCAGAAAATCGCGTTATGTTTCGATTTAAATTGAAGCAGATTTTAAATTGCACGAGGTAAACCATAATAAACTGTTCAAGATAAAAGTTCAATTTGCTCTTCATTCAAATTATGTGTAGCTTTTGCGAAATATAGCATTAAAACACACGTTGCGAATGCGTTTCCTAGTACAAATAGCAGTGTACGTGAAACTCTCATACAATGGCAAACATGAATCTGCAAGTCACGCAACTGGCGGGATAAAAATATTGAGTATCGAAAATACCACCCGTTCACGAATTTATCATTTGCGCTGCGCTGAAAAATTGCAGCTCGCACACCACAGCATCTCGCGTGTCTTTGCTAAATGTAGACATTTTAACATTTAGATAACATATACATACAAAAGATACATGTATTGTGCTGGACATGGATACGAACGAGAACGCACTGAGCGCTGCCGCTGTGTAACAGTTTGTTGTCATACTTCTGATTATAAAAGAAAATGATTGAAATTCCCGCTTTTCCTCGCACATTAAAATTATTGGAAATTAGTTAACTACTTGGGGTCCAGGCAAGCGGGAAAGAATAAACTCTGTAATCAGATAAAATTATGGTTATACGAATCAGTCGGACACCCTTGATAATGTTACAATATGTATACCGAAAAAGGCTGCATTATCATTTTTATGCTATAGAATTCCATAACAATATAAGAGTACTCGTCCTTATTTTTTATAATGGCATTGATAATACACGTAATTCTGTTATAACAGATGGAAGATTTTTCTCATGGAGGCGAGCTATTTAATTCAAAGCATACTTTGCCAATATCGGGTCCATCGTATTGGATGTCTTGCCGCAGCTAATTGGATTTGCGGCTAGATTTCTCATTTTTACTCGGTCGCCCGACTCTCTCCGTCTCGGTGTCTCGTTCTTAGGGCTGTCAAGTACCAATTTAACCATTATAAGACGTGATATTTCTTTTCATAAAACCTACACATCAAAACGCGTAATGAATAGATTTATTTTCAAAATCAAATCGAGAAAATTAATCCAAGGCGTTGATGGACATCTGTCAAGGAAATGTCCGATAAGTGTCGACAGCAGTTGCATCGTGGAAAAAACATTTGCCACACATCATTTATTATCGTATTTTAGACTAATTGCTACGTTAATATCTTTTGTAATGATGAGCATCGTTTAGGTGCTCATATAAGTATAACAATAAATGATTAATTAAATTAAGCGTATCAAAAGAGGCACCCCTGTCTTTGTATTTAATTTTAATTTGTACCTACTTACTGTGCCGAGTGGCGGCGACGGTGGCATATAATAGAAAAAGTTTCATTTGGCTAATTAAAAATAAGCCACCGTTGAGAACAATCCAGATTTATTATCGTTACTCAACCTTTAGGTCGCTCTTTGTGCTGTAGGTAGATACCACATTTCTATTTTCTCTCCTAAGCTGTATTGCTGTTTATTTTCAATTCGCAACGTTCCTGAAAACTAAAACAAAACAATTAGGTATTTCTTAATCCTACGTAATTGCGAAACTTAAATTCGTAATTAAAATAGCTTGCTTAAATCTCATTCGCAATTTTCTTTCTCGTAATGATCGTGTGGAAGTGTTTTTCGAATGTTTGTATATAATTAATGTGGCACCTCGAAATCGGAAAGTTTTAATGTGTGTACTTTAGTTTTGCGGGACGCCGTACTAACGACGTTTGAAGCACCCTCCGCTGCTCTCGTCTCCGGCTGAGGCTCTTCACGCTTTTGTTGTTTGAACTGCGAGACAAACGTACAGACTCGCGATTAAATTTGATCCCCCACGAACTCTGCTATCGAATACCGCTTTATTCATTTATTAAGTTTGATTAATTGTAATGATACTGTGAAATAAGTATTCGGAATTCGTTACTATCTAGATACGTTATGTTGTGCAATAAAATGACTGGTTGAAAAAAGTAGTGCACTCATCAAGGGTCTGCTTACTGTTATACGGTTAATGTCAAGAGACCGTTGATAACCATTAAATAGTCGTAGTTGTATTTCCTGTTCCAGTTGTCAGCTGATTGTACAGCTACTCTAGAACATTTTCTATTCCATTTCTCCCTTTTCGCCCACGCTCGCGTTAACATTGTAACAGCACTAGTGCATAAAATCCTCAGAAAGTTTTTATGTCTCGGTTTACTGCCACATGGAGTCGTAGAGTACTGTAAAAGGCGACGATTGCGAGACAAAGCGTGATCGGATTGCGTAAATAAATAGTCTGCTTAGAGTGCTCATCAATCTCGCCATAGCTACAAGCACCTACAAGTAAATTGTGCAAGTTTGCGTTCCGCCGGGTTCGATGCCCGCAACCTCCAACCTCACTAAACTTTCGTGAACGCGACACTTAACAATCTAATTGTCACTCATTAGTCCCCAGGCGACAACTCTGACGTCTTTTTAATTGCTCGGGTAATTCATAGACATTTCATTACACGCTCCACCGTCCTAACATATACATGTAGCGAAGAATACTCTCGCGTTATCAATCACTTGTATCTACATTTCTGCACAATAGTTAAATCGAACAGCTCATTGCAACGAATCAATCACCTCCATGTCGCACACATGGCAGCTACGATCCGACATTTATCATTTGCGCAATCGTTGATAAGCATATGCTAGAATTGAATTTTAGACTGTGTGCGAAAAATTTTCTGTTTCACTGAGAATAATCGGAGCTAGGTGAATGAAATAGATGTCGCTTGTACCGGAGCTAGGAAGCAAGATATCACGGTTGTGTTTGCAATGCCGGATGACCCGCCCCCGCCTCGTCTCTTGGCAAACTGCACTGTTCTATACTGCAAATCATACTGAGTTTGTTTGCGTAGGTCAACGCTCTCACCAAGTACGTTTTATGTGTTCCTGCTGTCACGACGTCATTCTAATAATAGAATAATAGGAATGCAAACATCAAGCACACCGGAATGTGCATGTTGCTTACAGACTATGCGTTCTGCATTTCACGAACGTTGGACATGTGGACGGCCAGAGACATTGAATTTAAATCTTCACAAAATAAACAATAGAAAAGTATCGAGACGCTCGACAGTGAACATGTTCTAAATGTTACACTCGTTCGTCTAAGGAAA
Source organism: Yanguna spatiosa spatiosa (assembly GCA_018239085.1). Classification (NCBI taxonomy): domain Eukaryota; kingdom Metazoa; phylum Arthropoda; class Insecta; order Lepidoptera; family Hesperiidae; genus Yanguna; species Yanguna spatiosa. The sequence goes on from DVPG01000116.1 coordinate 7,347, forward strand.
TGAAAATTGTAACTTGCGAAGAAACATCACGTTCGGGTTGTTCATAATATGTTTAATTAAGTTATACAATGCAGCAGTGCCTAACTCGTTAAACTTTCATTATTATCCGCTCTCGCAAATTGCTCGTACGTGAACGAATTGTGCTCACAATCGATCTCTGTGGCGCTCGTGAGCCTTTGTTTGACTTCGACTCCGAATTCAGCGTAATTGCCTTTCAGCCTTTCATTATTCAACTTTATGCAGTCATTTACTTGCGTTATTACGAAGGGAGAGTTGCGGTAAGTGTCGTGGGTGGATGCATTAATCGTAATATGTAAATGCGGGGATATGAAATATTGAAACTGCGGGCGCGGTTTTCCAACATCGCCGGCGAAGAGTGTTCAACCTTATGTTACGTGTTTTTTTTCCCTGCACTTTGAAGCGGTAATCCTCTGAGTAGACTGGGGTGCTTTATTTACACAGTTACAGCTCTAGTTGAATATTCCAGTCTCAGATAAAAATTGTAACTTAATAAATATTTATATTTGGCGACATGTTTCAAGTGGCATAACAAAATGTTTATGTAACGTAAAATGTTATCTCCGCATGACTGCATTGGGCGGTATGGATACACCACTGAGCTCATCGTGCAAAATAGACATGACAAATTACTGTATACTTAACATATTTTTGTAGGTAACGTACCACAATAACTGATCTCGTGCTTTCGATAGATTCTAAAGACAGGTGGTTTTATTTTATATTTTTTGTTTTAGATTGAAGATGAAGGAAACCATGGCAATGACGAAACAAGGCTGTTCATTCTGTCCACGCTGGCAGGGCAGCATAAGCCGCGGGTTTCCTGCGCACTCTGCAAGGAGACACTTCATGTCTTCGATAGATATCCGCTGGTCGATGGCACATTCTTCCTGAGCCCACGTCAACATACCAGCAGCGCTGTTGAGGTAACATTATAACTTTAATTGTACTAAATCTGTATGTGTAAACACAACATCTCATAGAAATATTACTGTACTTGAATTACATTCATTGGCTATTATTTTAGACACGCGTCCAAACGATACATTTTATAATACCATATACTTTACCTCAATCAATGTCAGGTCTTGATAAGATAGAAGACGGATTTATTGGGCTATGCTAGCTGAATCTACAACTAGTCGCCGCCGCTGACTCCTCTGACCTTTGACTGGGTAAATCTTCAGGAATATTCTGAGACGCAACGAGTTACAAATAACATTTACCTCATTACAACTTTGTTTACAAAGCACTCAATTGTAGCAAAGCAAACTTTCTTCCAAACTTAAATAAGATCTTCCAAAGTTTATTCAAGTCTACTAAATAAGGTAAGCGTCTCGTTCGGAACATGCGACGAACTTCTCGACTGGCGCCGTTTGCTCAGCGAATTAGGAGACGAATACGAGAGCGTTCACGGATACTCGCATGTTTGTTTGGTGTTAGAATTAGAATATGTTCCGTCCCAGAGTCTCCCGGCTTCTGTTACGGATCTTCCGTTAAATTTCCAAAAATATATCCTCGTAATTGCTTGTATTTTTTAAATATAAATTGTATATGTATTTCGTGATATTCGGATTTCGTGGTACTCTGTTGGTCTTCTCGGTAGCTTTACCGACATGTCTCTTACATTTAATCGCCTTTCCCTCTGGTAACTCGTTTCGTAAACTTATTGTGTACACTTTGTTGCGCAGGTGAAAGTGGATAACCGCACGCAATATCTGACGTGCGTGTGCATGGGGTGCCTGGAGCGCTGCGACCCCGACCGCACCATCCGCTGCCGGTTCTGCGGACAGAAATGGGACGGCTCCTCGCTGGTTCTAGGCACCATGTACTCTTACGACATCTTCATGGCCACGCCCTGTTGCGCTGAGAGACTGAAGGTGCCTTATTTTCTTTTATTCGCTCCCATTATTCTCTTTGTATAATCATATGTCCTTGTCCAGTAGTGGGACGCAATATTTAGTAAACATCATAAATGTGATTAAAGTGATATTGAGTAATAAATGATGTTATTTCTTCTACAGTGTAACAACTGCTACAAGCCCTTGCTGCATCCCCACCAGCGCCTGAACTACTCCGATTACTCGCACGCAGTGACATGCCCGCACTGCCGCGTGGTGGACACGCACTTCGTGAAGCCGCTGTCCTACTGCTTCACCAAACGGGTTTTCCCGCTGTTCCAGCAGTGGCCATAACAAACGGCGGTGCCGGGGATCTCCCCCGGCACCCCCCCGGATCCGTGGGGCCTCGCGCCGTCTCCGCCGCGGCGCGCCTCCCCGCCCGCGCTGCGCCCCGTCGTCAACACGAGCATGGCGTCCCGCGCGGCCGAACCGATCGACGAGCCCGCTAAGTACCTCAACCCGACCATTGCTAGCATTACTGAATCGCTGTCGCTGCTGGGACTGAGCCCGGAGACGTTGGCCATGAGCCTAGGTGAGAGTATCGCCGAGCGCTACCTGGCGGCGATGCGCCCCAAGCAGGCGGCGGCCGAGCGCGCCGCGCTGCCCGGCTGCGCGTTGCCCCGCCGAGTGCCCTTCTCGGAATCCTCCCACCTGCAGCTCTTCTCCAACGACTTCATGGACTACTTGAATCAGATCGCATAAATGTGACACGCGGGACTCTTACGTGGCGGTTAATTTTGGACTCGAGAGTGCGTCCTCGAACGAGGAGCTAGAAATAATTTTTGTTAAAATTAAGTTGGTATTATTGAAAATAATTTTATGTATCGGTTTAGATTATACTATTGATTTTATTTTAATTTTATTCTGCACTTTGTTGATTAAAATAAGTAGATGTTGATTTTTATTGAAAATAATAATTAGCGGTATAGTGACGCCAGAAACTGCATTTTTTTGTTTTCCAATTGAACCTTAGATTGGGGTGAACACTCCTTGTGAAGGGGGAAAGAAAGTTTTTAAATTATTGATTACCTTCGATTTCAGTGATACTGACACGCCCTATTTGATAGGGACGTTTGAGTGGTGTGTTGTTTAGTTCAATTTAGTTTATTAGTTATGTTTTATTTTAGCAAAATTTTAAACTTTAACTTAAGTGTTATACAATATTTTCGTAGGTTTATTACGATCCTTTATTTCCTCCCACCAAAATGGCACTTTGATTTTGCGAAGGAATTTCTTTTTTTTGTTTCAATTAGAGATGCCATGTTAGTTTATTTTTTAATATCACTTTCATTCAACTTACTTTATGTTTCACTTAATTATTAATTACGGTAGTGGATTTAATTGTAAGTGATTGCTGTGTCACCAATAATATGATTAGCTTGTCATATATATTATATATTACAATTAACATAAGAGAACACATCTAATATTGTTTTTCTATTTTGTTTGCATTGTTAAATTATATCCATCAGTGATTAGCGGAATGTTGAAATTGTTGTAAATTATTGTGATGTTCTAAGTATGTTCTTTTTTCAAAATTGTGCCATATCAGTTAATAAAAACTTTCTTTTCGTTTGGGTTCAAAAATGTGTGTATTTAAGATTCTATTATCCGCTAATCATTGTTACTGATTATTATTATTATTTTCTTTTTGTTTTGGAAGGTTGGAGCTTTTCTGTTATTTTCTGTTGAACATCAAATTATCTGGCTATTGCTATACATTAGATTAGGGGTTTCTTATAATTATCATGAATGTCTATTTATTTGTAAGAGTAACGCTTCGACATTTATTAAACGTGCAGGCGATGCGGACATTTACTCAGTAACTGTTTAATGTTAACTTTCTAGGTAAGATTTTTGATACATTTGATACTTACTCGCAAAGTGATTACAAGTGATAAACAAATTCTAGTAACTAGTGCGTGTTTAGAGAATAGTGATAAAGTGGTGCGGATAGGCAAGCGGTTGCGTAACGGATCGTATATGAGAATAATAAATAAAAATAGGGTAAAGTTATATCGGTGGACTGAGGTTCATCTGTAGGCAATAATTCTATGAAGACTTGACGATTTTTATAGGTAAAAATTTTTTCATAATCCTTCTAAAATCATAACTGCCATTTTTTAATGAATCTTTGCGGCCAGTATCGATTTCGACGAATCGATGCGTAGAATTTGTTCATGAAATTGGACTGAGTCTGTTACGTAGTAAGTAGATCCATTGTGGTCATCGCCCAACATCATCGTTACGTCATCATCAGTAAACTTCGCCATCATCCGCATCACTGCACCACATTAGTCGTCATCTAATCATCGAGCACGGTTTGAGTGGAAAGCGAACTGGTTTCACTGTGTATGTCACTAATTTCAAATATCCCCACTTCTCACTACCAATGGTACAAATCCTCAATTGGATTGTCGAAATCATTGATGATGAAACGTTTGAATATGTTTGAAAATTTTAATTGTTGCTATAACCCATTATCAAAATTATACCAATTAGTGTAATTTTGTTTAATATCACAGATTTATGTGCGTGAAATAACTATCACATGATAAATTTGTTTTATTTCTTTAATACCATATAATAACAGTCTATTATCGTTGGACTAATCTAAACTATTTTCTGTACACCATCTTACAGAAAAATATTAGCTTTTTCACAACAATGATTTTGACTTGACAACACGAGGTTTGTATCAAATCATTAAAAAATTTACTACACACTATGAATAACTTAAAAATCTATTCTAACCATTGTTCGGTTACATAGATACTTATTGAAACTACACTATAAAATATTAATGAGTTTCTCCGGAATCTAAATAATGATGAATTTTAATTTATTATCCTATTTGGTATGTAAATGACAAGCGTGTAAGAAATAAGGATAAACGGACACACAAAGATCTATTTATTGATCGTTTATCGTCATTTTAAACGCGCGTAAACGCTAAATATTGTGTGTAATACAGTCA
>DVPG01000117.1:0-12241 GCA_018239085.1 Yanguna spatiosa spatiosa
TATATACATAAACGGAGGGCTCATTCTGGCATAATGCACTCACACATCGAGCCGACCACAGATGTTATTCCATAAAATAATATTTCATGTAAAGCTCGCCAGAGGGCGGAAGGATTGAATTCTATTTTTAAAATTTTTATATTTCAACAATTCAGAGGCGAACGCTTTTTGTGCCAGTTCAATTACTGCATTCGAAAAGACTTTTTTAACAAGTACCTTACTTGCATACATATTTTGAAGTGATTCGCATTATTAACCGAAATGTTAGAACGAATATACTATTCTGCATTTATTGTTGCAAAAGTACCATTGTTATAGCTGAATCATTCTGTTAGATACAAAGTAAAACATGCTGCGATAGGCTATGGTTATAAGTAGAAGAATGTTAGTGCCGTCACAGTTATTTCCGCCGCTACGCAGCAATACGTTCTTGCCATTCTTTAATCATTCTTTAATCCTATCGGAAGTTCGATTAAATTGCAATGATTTAAATATATTCTGACACATACCTATAACACATACTTAGAATCTATACTTATAATATCACAAGGTCCTTAGATCTGTACGTCTAAAGGATATTAAAAAATTAAGGATTCGCGATTGGTATCGACGAAAAATTTTAAAAGGCTGATTATAAAATGTCAATTTTAAGTTGAGTTCTGAAATCGTTTGAACATATTCCCCGTGACCATTCATCAATTAAATCGGACGACGACTCGTTATTAAAGGGAATAAAAAAGAAATAAATCTCGGGGCAAGTTTAAAAAGCTTCGTTTCGGAGTAAAGAATGTTGTGTACAATCTCGGTTCGGACAAAAAAGTGACAACAGATAAAAAAGAGAACACAACACAACACGGCCCGGGAACAGATTATCAGCGCTAAAAGGGTTGCTCCCGCTCTCCTTCTTTTGTTGCTTCCAAATTCAAACTTCAACTCCGTACAAGGAGGCCTTCGAATGCGAATTCTATTTTTGAATATTCTACCGAGAATTTTTAATTAATGCCGCTCCGCTGTGCTCGTATTTTTAAAATTCGTATTCTGTTTTAAATCGACTTCGATATTCAATTTTTGCGTTCGATTCCTACGTTTTTTTTATTTTTATTTTATTTATGTTGTGCGATAATGACGTTTCGCTTTAAGTGCTTTATTTCGATTGCCGATTTTATTCCGATGTTCTCCTTGAAGGTCGGTAGTTTTAGTGATTAATGGTCGAGATATGTAGAGTGCTTTTTAAACGAAATATTGAATTTAATGATGTTTTGTCGAACTCTCAGCTTTCTGCTTTTGTTTTAATGCGTAGGTCGTGTTCTATACACAAATTGTTTTATAGCATATTTTTATGAAGGCTATATCATAATCACTCCAGCTGCGAAAGTTAAATTATTCGCTCATAGGCACTTATTTTACAGACCAGAGAACAACGTTTTCTGTTTTTTTCAAATGAAATTTCTATGTAAATTCATTTCGCTATGTAACAAATCTGCTTAGGTCACCCAGCTTGCTCATATTGTTGCAAACCTTACTTCAGGATGTATAAGAATGATGCTACCACGCCGATCATTGAGTGCGAATGAATTTCGAATAAATTCCAAATTTGAATTTCGAATTTAACAATGCCATAGTACTGAATCAATAGGTAACTTTTTCATTAACCATTATACATTAAAGCAGAGGAATATCCATTACATGTGAAGCGACCAGTCCTTCGGGTGTGTAACATGAAACTTATCGACCTTAATAAGAGACCATTTCCATGATAAAATTTTATAACCGATCAACAGGCAATTTGGTGCTTATTGCCTGTCACAATGAGCCCTTATGAGATAGCAATGAGACTGCCACAGATTAGAAAAGAGAATGTCCTTGTGTTTGCGTGTGATATAAAAAATAGCATCACCAAATCATTTATGTAGTTGGCACCATGGCTATTCACAAATCGTTTAAATATGTGTAATAACGTTAATGATTACCTTAAAGAGATTATAGGTGCATGTATGTATATAAAAAATGACAAAGCTGAATATAATGCATCAACTGATATTTTAAACAAATGTAGAATGCATGTGTGGAGTCAATTCTCTGATACTAATAATGAACATTTGACAATTAGCTGCCTACCTTTATAGTTATGTATACCTACTACAATAAAATATACACCACAATTATTATTTATTATTATATCATCACGCCAGGTCCGTTACGGGTTAGGAAGAAAGCACGGAATTCCAAATATCTCTATTCTTACAAACCTGACCTTTTTTCTACATGACTCTCTTTCTATGCATCGTCCGCGCCGTTTTCGCACAATTCTGTCTCCCCCATCATCAATATCTGACTTTTTTGGTCAACAGAGGTGAGTATTGGTCTCACTTGGCATCTGCATCTATCAACGTTCGAATGGTATATCTGTTTTGTGATTCTTTCATCGACCGTTCTTTCTAGATGCCCAAACCATCGGAATCTAGTATCAATTCGATACCAGTCAGTATCAATCAAAGAAGAACGCTGGGCCATATATCGAAATATGCGAGCAATATCCAACGAATATGTCTCAGGTTGAGGCATATTGAATTAAAGCCATTGGTTACAAGTGTGATCAAGTGATCCTTAGTTCGATTCCCGGAACTGGTACTATTGGGTTTTTGTAAATTGAAATTTCTATTAATAATTTCGAATCTGAAGTTCTACTCGATGTATGATCATAAGCTCACCTACTATTCTACATATGGTCGGACGTATAACATTACTGGTGAGACGTGGGAGTTTACCACACACCTCTGCTTACCCCTTCGGGGACATACAGTCGTGATTTTATACTTTATGTGCATTATATGCATATACACAGTGCACACTAAAATCGCATTACACCTAACTTCTTCAATCCACAGTCAATTGGAATAAATTCCTTAAGGAATACCCAGATCCTTGTACTGTATTTTCGTATGCATATCTTTTACACACTTGATTTTTTTGTGTAAGAAATTATAAATTCTCTCAATTTCACCATCATCGAGGTGAGTGGTAGAAAATGCCATAAAGCATTAAGTCCGCCCTTTATAACCTAGCTATATTGAACAATAAAGAAAAAACAAATGCATTTATTGAAATTATTTTATTATGATCGGTTGCTACTCTGTGGTGAGCGATCATTTATGAGTGACCAATAAGTCGCGTTAAGGGGTCACTTGACGCATCGAACGTGGACCGCATGCCCGAGTCGATGCCCCCGATACCAATAGGGATTGCTCGACACCTAGCTACGTTCGTCTATATACATCATACGTGAATGAATGAAATGTTCAATCTTTGCGATTTCATTCGTTCACGTCACAGGAGAAACGAAACGTCAAATGGTTAAAACGTCAGATTAGATAAATGTATAATAATCTTATGTATAAGATGTGGTTGCGTTTTTTCTGTGTAATTTAAGGTTTTCGAAATGAAAATGTTTCATGAGTAATACATTACGTTTATCTTACGTAATTTTTTTTTAGTTTTTTGTTTACGCAGACAAAGTAGAAATTATGTTTACGAGCATTAATTAAAAAAAACTGTATAGTCATTATAATCTCACCCGTAAAAGGAATAATGTATGAGCACATCGTACGCATCAGCACATCAACCTCCAAAGCAACAATTTTCACGATTCACGTGCAACCAAAACAAAAATTTTAATAACAGGTTACCGACTCACTCCGTCATTCGGACCGATCCAATAGTAATCATTCGATCATATAATGGCTTCACTTAATATTCCATTTTGGAAAATATTTGAATCGTCATGCTCGTTCTATTCCTTTGTACCGGGACCAATACGGCTGCTGTTGAATGCCTATCTGATTTTAAATTTGGAAGGCGATCGATTCGAACGTTCGATCCGTGTTCGAATTTTAACTTAATTGTAATTACCATTTCCATGTAGTTGTGTAATATTAATGTCTTTTTTTCCATCGAATTTTTCGTTCATTGCTTGACAAAACGTCTTTACAAGTGGTAAAAGGTATAAAAAATACAATTGTTTATACGAAAAAGGTTATAAAAGTGCATTTAAAAAAAGGTTTTAGTAAATACGGTAAAAAATTAAACAGTAAATATAAAAATTATTGTTACGAAAAAGTTATAAAACAATAATTTTAACTTTTGTCTTTCGATACTACCCTTCGTTTGGTATTCGTAGACGTACTATGACATACACCTCCGTCGTAAAGCCTGGGCTACATGGTCAACGGTCTTATTTATGCATTTCGTAACGTAACTAAATCTAACACACTCATGTTATAATGTATGTACTCAATTGTAGTGCAATTCCCTCGTTGGCTCAGCTCACCTCTTGAGCAAAATGGTGCTCTAGGGAATATTTGGTGTCAACACAACGCTTGGAGCAATAACATTTTACCTCCTATAAATCTGAGCTCAGGCCGGAAAACAAATCGGTCAGAATAGATAGATTTAAGCATTTAATTGACGGATTGAACAGGTATATCCAATATGTCTATAATTGAAGGTACTATGACTATTTATTAACGACAAACATTGCAATGATATGATGTATAAAAATTCAATTATGAACGGTGATAGCGTAATGATGTGGGTTTTAGCCTACCGCTCCAAGGCTCTATGCATCATTTTCGGCAACACATCTCAGGCTACTCTGAGTTTTGTGCGTTTTTAACATTCCATATCAATAGTTGCAACGGTGAAGGAAAACATCGTGGGGAAACCTACATACTTTAATGTTTGTTCAAGATGTTCTCTTAAAGCAACATGACAGATTCCAGCATTGTGAGAAAAACTCGTTCGTATTGTGAGAAAAACTCGTATCTAACGTAGGGACAATAAAAAATTTGACGATATTGTTGGGAGGTTGATAAGATTTTAAATAGAGATTGGTCTTCAACTTGGTTTGAAATTGTATGTACATAAATATATGTATGTTAATAAATGGAAGTCAGCAAGACGAATATAGGTAAGAAGAGATATGGGCTTGTGGAAAGCAATATAGCAATCAGGATTACGCAGGGCAGTGGTCAGTTCTACTGATAAATTCTTCTGACAGCAATTCGCTTCCCACTTCGAGAGCTTCAAAGGCTAATTAATATTACAATGCTCATGCCGGGTCCCTTACAGAGTAGATAGAAAGGACCAAGTGCCAAATATGTCTATTATATCGTTGGTGACACTTTTTTTGTTCAACTTTTGTCGTGCATGTGACGCATTTGATACATATGAGTTTTAATGTAAGTTAACTCTTCTGTTTCCAGGTATTTACGAGGCATGATGTTTAGGATTGGCGCAAAAGGAACGACGGTGCCAATGTCACGATCGCTTCCGAGAACCAGTGAGTGATTAGATCCTAATTGGAAATGAAAACTTGGAATCATTAAACACACTGCTACTTAGCTCCCTTTTTAACGTTTCGGCTATTTAAAGTTTTTTAATCTCAACGTTTTTGCATATTAAAGTAAGTAAATACCGTAATAGTATTATTATAGCATCATGCCAAGGCCTTTATGGGGTGTGCAGAGAGCACTCAGTACGAAATATCGCCATCGTTAAAAAACTGACACGCTCTTCCACATTCATCTTTCTCATAATAAACGCTCGCCGTTTCCAAAAATAATAATGATAATGATGAAAATATTAAACCGACACTACACGTCATAACGGGAAAGTAAATTGTAAAAAACTTGCTCTTTAAAGTTCTCTATAATGTACTTTTAGTCCTGTCAAGTCTGCGACCTGCACTTGGGGACATGAGAAATCAGCATAATCTTAAGTCTTCTCACTTTGAAAGGAGATCTGTGTGCAATGTTAGGATAAAAGCCTTTAAAACAAGTAGTCTTTATTTTTCAAGAACTCCTGCATTCAAATCCCGTGTCGGGTAGTATTAGATTTTTGTAATTTAGATTTTTTAATAGTGGGTCGGAGTCTGGATTTGTGCCCGGAATATAGCAATAGGCTCACCACTTACTCTATAATGGGACGTAAACGTAACTGGCGAAATGTAGGAGTCTACTACACTCCTCTGCCTACCTCATCGGGGATTACAGGCGCGATGTTACATACGTTTTCGTTTACATTTATTATTTGTTAAATGAACGTACAATTTCCCACAACCTGACTGCAATCTGCGAGAGCTTTTGAAGAATGATCTCGGATAGATACGAAAATAGTCCGACTGTCCCGAAAAAACGACTTCATCATATAATGATAATATGTATTTTGAGGCATCTCCACACTCAGCCATCTTATACCAAAGTAAGCGTCAAGAGAGCTTGTGTTGTGGTAACCAGCCGGCTGATATTTTAATACGTCGGCGCAAATGTTATATGTCCAACAATCGGAGCTGGCTGAAGGTGAGAAGGCATTTGAATCCAGGACCTCTCGATCAGCAGTCCCACTTGCAACCAACACGACCAATAAAAATGTTATTGTTAGGTATGGACATTGCTATTATTGTCGGTGTTTTCATTTAATAATTCAAAACAAAACCATTCAATCACTTTGTCTCTTTCTCTTGCACGTTGTCACATATGTTGATTAAATTTTAAAATTTTAAATTCAGGTTTGCGTCGCAGCTTCCCCATGTAATTTTATTACATCCCCCATCCCTCGGTTTATTTAAAAAATGGAAAGCCGGGCAACGAAAATAATTGATGACGACTGGACTCACCCCCTTCGTAATCTCATTGGGGTGCGCAGATAAAGAAAGTTATTTATGAAACTGCGTGTACGGACAATATGAAATTTGAATATGTACTGTGTATGAGTCTAGGTACATGGCCTTACATTTTTAATGTCAATTCGTTACAGATCTCTAAAGTTTCGAGCTTTTAAAGTTAAAGATAATCTTTATATAAATATAATATTTAAATTTGTGCCCGGTGTGTGGCAATAGGCTCACACCCTATTCCATAGTGAGATATAAACGTAACTGGTGAAACACCGTAACATATCTGGGTGTAGTACACTCCCACGTATCCACTACCCCTAAGAGGTAGGCAGAGGCTTACTTATTAGGGAATTACAAGCGCGATGTTACGTATTTCTTTGTTTCATTAAAGTTTTATAGTACCTGCTTCAGTTGAATATTTCAATATTCAACTTCAACGTACCGTTCAAATAAAAAACCCGTACCAGTGAACTGTACTTCGCTTACTTAATCCAGAACAGCCACAGTTACACATATTTACTTTTTTTCTCCTTTGAGTCAAATATTTATATACAATATATTTGCCAGACTTTTGAGTGGATAGCTCCGTCATATAAACGACAACACCATAGTAATCCATTGAAGGATTTCCTTACGTTTTCTTCGATTATAGTCAGCGTGTGAAATGGTATTGTATAAAATATTTAATAGCCGTACAGTTGGCAACACGCTCGCGCATTTGGCATTCCACGCTCGGTACGTTTTAAGGTCGTAATTTTTCAAACGACGGCGATTCGTATAACATTAACACCTTAATTAGAACGCAGGCCTACGCGTTCACAATCGCAATCGAACGGACGACAAACAAAACAAGTACACATTGACATGTAATGACAAGCCATTCTAGCACAAAACACATTGGAATAGACGCGAGAATCCTTTGAAGCGTTCGTAATGATTCTTAGTTGTGAACACAATTATATTCAACAATTGATGCTGAATGTATTGATATTAAAAACACTGTTTTTGTCTGATCGATAGTTGAAACAAAGCGGCTATAATTCGTATGAAGTGACTTGCATTTAACGCATTGTCTGCTCTATCCCGTTTGTATTCACAAAACGATGTATATAGCCGTCCATTTAAATTCTCTCCCAATACACTTTCTCAAGATAATTACTGTTAATAAATCGAACGAAGATCGTACGATAGATGTGGACGTGAATCTGGACGTGGACGAAATGAGTGGAGACGTCCAATTTGAAAATGGAATCGTCGTTCGGACAACACTTGATGAGTATTGCCGTTTTGCGGCGTTTAGTCATTTGTTGCTAATGATCCCCATATACGGAGATGGATGAGAATTTAAAGGTGTAATCGTTGGTTGTTGACTGTGAGAGAATGTTTCCACGAGCGATGCTCTCACGAACATTTTGTCGTGTATGACGGACACACAAAACAAAATGTATTATATATGTATGTACATGCAATGTAATGGATTTTCAGAAAACTTGAAATTCATGCGTTGAGATGAATGCATTATATACTATTTGAGATTTGGTGGAGAAATTTACGCGTTATTCAGACCATAAATATAACATCTGATCGCTAGAATGATCCTTTGTTGCTATGACACTAAAAAAATTGGTGGAATGTCAATTTGCACAGAAAGGGGCGAGTACGATGGCAAAAGCTCTTCCAATGGAAACTCTCCCAGTCCAAAGTTGCCTGGCGAAATTTTAAAAGTTTTATTTCATCAGAACTGCAACACTGAGGTGACTAAGTTCCAAAAGTGTATGGCGGCATGAATTATTTATGAACAACTTCATACTTCCCGGGCTGGGCTCTGGCTTTCGTTACAAAAGCGGACGTTTTTGGGTATAAATTCATTGAAAAACGCCTTTTATTCCGCATTAACATTATTTATGTCGAGTTCAGAGCGCTCCGAGGAAATATGATCGCATTTCTCAATTGTTTTAGAGCGAACAAAAACTCACAGCTCAATTTTTTTTTTCGCTTCATATACTTAATAAACTATGGAAAAACGTAATATTTTGTCGCGTGTTGATTTTAAATTCGTATCGTTTTATACAATAGAGGTTTCTTAAATCCCGTTAGACGAATATGAAATTGTAAGTTGCTAACTCAATAGATTTTTTCACAGAATGAATAAAACGCTACATTTGTGTAAATATTGTTTTTTAATTTAATTTAATTTACTCTAACATATTGTAAATAAACAATACAAACACCTAATTTATCTAGAAGTAGAACTTACTTCGCACATGGCTCTAAATAATATTGTCGGTATATAAATGAGGTTTCACTAAAAAGGCGTAACACACCGTTATAATCGAATTATACGCGATCGTCTCTGAAAGCCTAAAGCTGTTTCTACGAAAAAATACAACCTTTATGAATACCATATTTAGCTATGAAAAAGATACAAGACAACGCCATTGGCCATCCAAAATCGAATGATTGAATCGTGAGATATTTCCAAACAGTGCATTACTGAGTTGTTCCACTATCGGCGATAAGCGATACGCGATGTGTTATATTTCGCTTTAAAATACCAATTAAATATAATTATTTTGACTGCCTCGTTGGTCGTGTTGGTTGCAAGCGGGACTGCCGATCCAGAGGTCCTGGTTTCGATTCTCGGGTCGGGTACTACTAGATTTTTCTAATTTATATTTTCTAGTAGTGGCTCGAAGTCTGAATTTGTGCCCGATATAGGCTCACCACTACTACTCCATAATGGGACCTAAAACGTAACTGGTGAAAGGTAGGAGTGTAGTACTACAATCCTCTGCCTACCTCTCCGGGGATTACAGGCATGATGTTACGTTATTTTGAACCATCAGGAGTCTCTGAAACTGGCATGCGCGTATGACGAGAGAGTTTAATGCATTTGAAGTACATCAGATCTGTAAAGATTGACATACATTGGCGTTCAGTATTCTCTGTGTATCCTGTAAAAGACCGGGCGCGGGGATATAATAATGCGTAGTATTAAAAGGCAAGAAAGCGCAACAGGATTTATATTTAATGAAAAATATGTGTAGGTTAAAATTCTGTAATACAACTTTTTTGTGTTATTCTCATCTACTGCTGGCTCATTATGTGATATTGACATAAGAAGCTTCGTCAGATATGAGACGGAGAAGAGCTGGAAGTACTTAAAACATATACAACAACAACCTTCCTTTTTCAAAACCCTCTGCGTTAAAAAGACAATTTTAAATTACATATACTTCTAATGTCATTATTATTATTAGACAAGAGCAAACAAGCAAACTGCTCAGAAACGGAACAACTGAGTAAATAGTCTCTCGAATTATAGCGTGTTGAACATCCGATTCTTTAACCCATGTTTATTATTGTATTGACGCGACAGGTCCCTTACCGGGTAGGCAGAGCGAAGACTCTTTAACTCAATTATCGCCGAAGTTATTAATCGCCACACGGTAGCAGTGCGACAAGTCACTAAACAGCTCCCTTAAGAAATCTGAATTTGTTCAGCTTAACATGTCCAAGATATTATAGCAGGAATGTAAATGTAACGAGATTCTTATAAGAGCGACTTAAGAGTATCGACACTCGTAAAATTCCTTCACCAAATAAAAAAAAATCTGTTAATTTCATATACACTCAGCTGCGAATATGGCTAATAATACCATTTTGTGTCTTATTAGTGCGCATAGCGAGCACGAAGCTTGAGTGTTATCTGTTTTTCTATTGAGATCTATCTTTAATGGATATTTAGTGAGATCTGTTTCGCGACTTCACATGTATGACATATAGTTAGGGTTGACAAAACCTCGTGATTTGATGTGTAATGTTTTTGTCACAACCCTACGTACAATGATAAGGAAGCAGGCAGTCTTAACACTATGTATAGTTTAGATTGACGCAAAAAGGAACAGAATAAGCAACCAGATTCGTGTCACAAGGACTACGAATCGGGATTTCTATAACATTCTAAAGCATTTAAGGTTATGGCCCCTACAAATAAAAGCTACATGAAGAACCCACTACCTCACCGAACAAATAAAAATGTATTAGATCAAGATTGACGATTGTAAAGACTAAGAAAAATGACGCGTGTGCCAGTACTTCCCAATTTTACCTAAAATATTATCAATACAACATTGTTGAATCGTATACAGATTTCCGCCAGCAATTTTCTTTGTAAGACCTTGATTTCGAACAAAGGAATGATGTGTCATATAATCAATTAGTTAACATATAAACGGCCGATTTATATGCATATGTCTCTATGTATGAGCTATAAAATAATAATAGAAACCCATAATAACCCCATACGTTATGTAAAAGGTCGAAAATATTTTTTTGAGCCGTTAATGGACCGTTGAAACTCCTAAAACGGTATAGAAAGTGGTAATAACATATTTGATGTCATTCGGAGGTATAATTTCACTGGTACGTGATCGGGAATCAACCCTGGCACAGAATACTGATCGCGACTCTACACCGACTCCACTCGCACGTTCATATGACGTTTTCTATGAACACATAATAATGTTTATTAATGCGTGCACGCTTTTCGGTCGTTTGCGTTAATACACTGCGTTTTCGAAAACAAAAATTTGGTGTTTGCTCTTGCTCTCTGCCTAACCGTAAAAGGTCCCGGAGTGACGATGCATAACATTTTATACGAATCGCTTATGTAACAGTTGGGAATTTTAATCTGATTTTAATTAGTTCATGCATTCAATTGGTTTCGATACTTCTATTACATCGTTTGTGAAGCGTTAAATATTGGATGATCTGTGTGTTTTATTTTATATACATTGCTGAATTCAGGGAGAAACTCCTACCATTAATATTTAGAACGCAATAAATTCATTCCAATGATATTATGTCATCACAAATTTTCACGCTTGAGTTCACTACACAGTCCTAACATACAAGGCAGGCAAACAAACCTCAATTATAAGGCCAGTAAAGTAATTCCAGTGACCATATACCATCCATTGTGAAACTGCAATAACGAACGCGTAGCCCGCATATTAAAAACCTTTGCCCGCGCTAAAGTATGAGCGAAAACGGGAAACAATCGCCCCGCCATATTTGAAATCGGCGTTTGAATATGGAACTATTTAAAATTTCGAATCCGTTGCGTTATCGCCGCGACGTGCCGCCATTTCCCGATTGTTCTTTTTTAATTCGAAATTGGAACGCACTATGACAATATCCGTTTATTAGCTTAGTTGTCCAACTTGCGTTGAGTTAAATAAACCGTAAGTCTATTACAATAAAAGTTTTTTGTGGCTAAGGTTGCCACATACGAAATTTTGGACGAGTTAACACGATTAACTAATTTCACATTGTTATTTTATATTGAAAACAATGATTATGTAACGTAACCGCCACTCATATTTCCAAAAAATGTCACGCAGGTCGAGCGCGCTCACAATACAAATATTTGATCGGCTAAACCATGAGAAAACCAACTTAACGCTAAATCGGGACGCCTGACAACCCTGCTGGCAGCATAATTTCGTGTGATAACGGTCTAGGCTCGAAAAGGACTGAACGAATGAACGACGTCATTTCATTCAT
>DVPG01000118.1:0-12231 GCA_018239085.1 Yanguna spatiosa spatiosa
TCACCATCATGGAATCAAAATGTATGTAAGAAGAAATCGATAAATTTTCTGACCGTACCACGTCCTGTATTCAAGAAATGGGGAGTATGGTGTACTCAAGTACGCTTCCAAAAAGAGTATCCAAAGTTGCATCGGGATTTTGAATTCCCTAACTTTGATAAGTATAGGAAAAAAGAGTTTATAGATGTTAGTAAAACCAAATATGATTCGGGACATGAGAAACAAGGTTATACTTATGTAATCGGGTTCTTTGGAATGCTCTGTGGAATGTATGGTACCAAAACTGCACTTATACATTTCTTAACCTACATGGCTGCTGCAAAGGACATCTTGGCGTTGGCCTCTATCGAAATAGATATATCAAATGTACCTCCAGGTTTGTGCCTGTCTTACAAGTGGAGGGGAAGACCTCTCTTCGTTAAAAATAGAACGGCATCAGAAATCGACATAGAAAACGCTACCCCAGTATCTTCATTAAGAGATCCCGAGTCTGTCGACAAGCGAACTGTAAAGCCAGAATGGCTTATTGTTATTGGAATTTGCACTCATTTAGGCTGCGTGCCTATACCAAATTCAGGCGATTATCCTGGAGGATTTTATTGCCCTTGTCACGAAAGTCAGTTTGATAACGTCGGTCGGGCTCGTAAAGGTCCAGCGCCTACAAATTTGGTGATCCCTCCTTACAAATTTTTGAGTGACCACGTCGTTCTAGTCGGCTAACAAATGAATGTGTTAACTGCTTACAAAATCTGCAATTACAATGAATAAAGATATTTTAAAGTTACGTTTTATGGGTTTTGTGTACTACTTTTAAATTTGTATGTATGTACTTAAAACAGTAATACTGTAATAGGGGCAGAGCGCCCATTCGGTGGTTAAACCCTACATTGGGAAACATTGGCTGCAAAATTATAAAAGCGATTCACAAAGCTCAATGCAAAAATGTTTGGGGAGCCATTATCTGCAAGGCCGCTTTTAATGGTCGGGACCTTTAGACATGAGGACACTAATCAGAAAAATAAAAAGAAGTAAACAGTAATTCGTTTAACCAGTAAATAAAATTGTATCAAGATATGAAATTTTTTCAGTTTCCACTAGCGTTTACGCAAAGTTTCATATCTTTGAAGAATATTGTCTGAAGATTTATTACATTCCGCTTCCGACATTTTTTTTCGTTGTCCACTTTTTGACGATGAAAAATGTTTGATGCATGCATACATGCATATCTTTACGTCAGATCCCTTACGAGAGGTAAGATGAGAGCACCCGGTGCCAAATATATCTATGCTTAGTCTTGTCGAGCTTCTTCTACATTCATCGATCTCTTTATACAAGCACCCCGGTTTCTTACGTAAAAGTTAAATTAATATTTTACTTTTACTGATATTCAAGTTTACGTCAGAAGCATTTATATTGAACTACACATTAATAAAAACATTAAGTACAACCGGAATAAAAATGATTTTCTTTGCTAACAAAAGTTTTTGTTTAGAGCGAAACGTATTCATTCTTCAAAATAACCATCATCATTTTCTGGACATAGGCTTCTCAAATATAATAATAATGAATTAAATTAATAATATTACTTAGTTTATTTGCATGTATGGAGAGAGTAATGAATATAGAAGAAGCATGGCGGGTCTGTAAGGATAGAGATATTTGGCACTCGGTGCTTTCTGCCTACTCTGTGTGGGACCGGGCCCAGAGATATATATGTATGTACTTCGTTTCAATTTAAGATTTCAAATTTCGTTGCTATCCTCCAAAACGAATAAAGGCATTTTGCCTATAATACGTTTTGCGAGTTATATTGCAAAGCAAAAACAGGATAGCCTGATTTAAGAATAGTAATAGATTTTGTAGAAATCGAATCGGTAGTAAATGTTATCAACATAGATGTATAAATTTTTTTCAATAGCAAGCACCTCTGGATTTAAATCGTATTAACTGAGTCCGCATTATGTGATAAAAAGTAGTCAATGTCAAAACTGACAGTTTCATTCCACTAAAATTCTTTTCTTGAACAGTTGGGCTTTTGCTTGCCTGTAATAGTCGTAGATATGGAGGAAAGCTCATCTTAATTACATATTATGTAGTGTGTAATACAATTTAAATTAAATAATTATTCTTGTTAATTAATAACGTATATTTGTAATGTTCTTCTAACTTATTCTCAATAATATTATTACTCTTCGAATCTCCATCGAAATGAAATTACGTCTAACATATGAAGCAAATATAAAAACCTATTAAGCGCATTAAAAATTTGATCATTGTTTCTTAATTAAGGTGGGGAATCATGCCTAGGGTACATAATTTTCTTTTTTGGGGTGTGGTGGTTGTGACTATCACTTGGATTATAACATTGTATTTATATTGGAAGTTGAACAATGGTAAGATTTTTTTATCTCATGCTATTTTGGACATCGTATATATGCAGTTTTAGGTATCTTCTCTAGAAATCACTCCAGAAACTCGACGTTTTTATATATTTTGAACCGCTACTTCGATTTCCGTTCTCTACCAGTTGCGATTTCACTTGTTGAATGTATCGATTTTTCGGCGTTACGTCCATGTTTCGTAAACATGATGTGAGATGTTATAAAATCGTCTAGAGATATTTAGTTTTATTAAAATATATGTATAGCGAGCGAAATATATGATAGCGAGATATATGTATAGATATTTTACCTTAAACTTTGATGTCCAAGGAAATAAAATATATGGTAATTACCAGGATGTAAAAGGATTTCTTATCTAAAAATAATCGAAAATATTATAGAATGTTGAGATAACATGTTGTTTATCTAATAAAATTGGGGTAATAATTGTTAATTGCATAAATAAAAATAAATATAACCACCTCATTGGTAGAGTGCTTCTAAGTGTGACTGCTGATCAAGATGTCAGGTACTATAGGTTTTTTCTAACTTACAGTTTGTAGTTAAAATTTCAAGTAGTGATTCCTAAACTGGATTTGTGCTCAGTGTATGGCAATAGGCTCACCATCTATTCCATGATGGTACATAAATGTATTTGGTGAAGTGGGAGTATGTACTGCACCTCTGTGTCTACCTTTTTAAGAATTACTGGTGTGATGTCACATTTTAAAAATAAATATTCATCAACATCACTCAAGGCAATCTGATCAACCTATATTAAGTTCTTGTCATCTCTTATTTCACTTCTTTACTACTTTTTTATAAGTACAACTATAAGTACAATTTTTAATATAATTCATCAATTATTATCAAATTGGTTAAGTTATAATTTGTTATATCAGAATTTATAATATTGTCTGTCTGACTGCCTTGCTTGTTAAATGGTTGCAAGTGTGACTGCTGATCGAGAGGTCCTGGCTCCTATTGGGTTTTTAATTTGAACTTAACATCAAGTCAACAAGAGTATGTAGTTATTTTTAAATCAGTTAAAAATAAACACAGTTAACTTAGACTGTTTACACTTTGGTAGAACCAATAACAAAACTGTGACTAAGAAAGTCTTACCAAAAGGTATTTTCATATGGGCTAACCTTGACCTTTGCCTGTAATACTAGACTAAAGCTTCCATGTCATTATAATTAACATCAGCCTTTGAAGGCTCACTGCTGGATATAGGCCTCCCCTAATCGGCGCCACTCTTTTTGGTCCTTGGTCTTCCAAATCCAGCAGTAAGGCAATGTCTTTTTCACGTTGTGAGACCACTTGGTAGAAGGGCTAACGAAAGGGCAACATACACTCCTTTCTACCGAGACATGGCCGCCACCCACTTTCACACAAACTTAAAATCTTTTATAAATTTCGTATAGGTCTGAGACATAATAGGAGTACAAATAAATTTCGACGGTTTTGAGATAGATGGCATGACACGAGGCTTACGTTAGAATTTGCAGATGACAACCGGCTTGAACATTAGGTTGCTTATTCAAGAATAACATAAACTTATCATGTTATTAACTTTGTATTAGCATCATATATTTTTTTAAATCCAAAAATGTCTAAATTTGAGCCAAATAAGCTTGATTTGCGGGAACTTTTAATTTACTTGTTTAATTTTAAAAATCTGCAGCTCATACACATCGATTGCTCGTAGAAGAATATGAGGCTGCCTTGAGTGAGAGAACATATCGTGAGGGGTTTTAATAGTTTAAAAAACTATGATTTTGACGTAGAAGATAAAGATCGCAGTGGAAGGCCTAAAATTTACGAGGATGCGGAATTCGAGGAGTTATTGGACGAAGATTCGTCTCAAACACAAAAGGAATTTCCACTCACTTATAAGTCACTCAGCAAGCAATCTCACATCGTTTAAACTCGTTACGAATTATTCATAAACAAGGTAATTGGGTTCCATACAAATTAAAGTCGAGAGATGTTGAACGCCGATTATGCTTAAGGTTCACAAGTTAAGGTGCACAAAAAAAAGGTTTTTTAGATTGGATCGTTACTGGTGATGAAATGTATATATGTATATACATTATTATAATCCAAAAAGAAAAAAATCGTGGGGACTGCCTGGCCACGCGTCAATGTCCATAGCAAAACAGAATATTCATGGAAAAAACTCATTCTGTCTATTTGGTGGGATCAGCTGGGTGTGATGTATTACGAGTTGCTTAATCCAAGCGAAACAATCACTGGAACTCTCTACCGAACACAATTAATGAGATTGAGCGGAGCTCTGCAGGAAAAACGCCCTCAGTACTACTCCAGACATGACAAAATGATTCTTCTACATGATAATGCCCGTCCGCGTGTAGCGGTTCCGGTGAAAAACTATTTGAAAGCACTTGATTGGGAAGTGTTTTCCCACCCCCGTATTCACTAGACATTACGCCGTCCGACTAGCATCTGTGCTGGTCAAGGGCACATGCTCTCTCGGAGCAGTGGTTCACATCATAAGAAGATACCAAAAATTCGATTGGTTTGTGGATAGCCTCAAAAGATAAGGAATTCTTCAAACGTGGAATCTGAATGCTTCCTGAAAGATGGGGAAAAAGTAGTTGCTAGTGATAGCCAATACTTCGATTAAATTTAAACTACCTTTATTTCATAATCAATATTTTTTTTGGACAAAAAATGGCGGAAACTTATTTGTACTCCTAATATAATTTAGGTACAATACAAAATATTCTACCATACATCAATATCAATACTTGCAATGTTATTAAAATGTAGTAAATCTATTCAGTGTGCTAGTTACCTCCTCATACTCTTGGGTACATACATATGTGTATGATTGTTAATTTCTTGTAAAATAAAAAGCTTAAAAGAAATATTTTTTTTATCATCATCAGCATCAACCTATTGCAGTTCACTGTTAGCAGTGTCTAGATTAGGCCTCTTCTGAGGGGTTATGTCCATAATCTTCACACTGGGTATGCAGATTGGGGATTGCAGTGCACAGCTTCTCGCACCACCCATGCTGCTGATCATAAGCAGCCAGGGCATTTAGCTGTGCTTAGGAAGGAAACGCCATACCGCGCTCTACTAGTGCTGGTTTAGTCGCCTTTTATCACACCCACTATCCTGGCATGGAGTAGGGAAATGTATTCCTTCCCGACACACAATATTTGTTATATTTCCACAAATAATGAAAACTTGCAAAAATAGCTTGCCCTTAGCAGGCATGATCACAGGTAAAAGTGCAATTTTAGGTAGTTTTCCTATAATGGATTACATGCAAAACACAACTTATTTCTTAGTTTACTTCTTTTTGGTATAGAAGAATGGGTATAATAGGTGGTTGGAACTTAACAGGAATAAAGGTATCATCATGCCTGTAATCCCCGAAGAGGTAGGCAGACATATGTAGTAAATTCCTACATTTTAGCAGTTATGTTTACAATAGGTGGTGAATCTATTGCCATACACTGGGCACAAATCCTGACTATGAGTCACTAATACAAAAAGTTAACAGGAGGGTTTTACGAATACAGTTTATAATATTTAACTCCTACATTTCAAGCAGGGCATTAATTCATATTGTGTTGTACAGAAAGAGTGTGAATTTATTGAGGTTCTGTTGATGCCATACAAAAAATCAATGGTGTTACATGTTGAAAAAATACTTCAGTTCTACAATTATAACAGCTCACATGGTGTTTGTGGAAAGCAATTAGTTAATATTAGAAAATGTTCATTTTATTACTTTAAGGTTCCCCTTCTATCAGTACCACAGATCGGAAAGAGAAATATCTAGTCAATACACAGGAAAAAAATCGTATTAAGAATAATGATAAATCTATTGCATCTTTAGAAGGCAAGAATTTACTGGATGACACTCCAAGGAAAAATGACGATGTAGGAAAGATGTGGAAGAAGCATCACAATGCAGCAGCGAAACAGAAAGTAGAATTGAACGAAAAGCATCAACAAATAGAAAAGAAAGATGATAAAGCTGATTCAGGACCCGGGGAGACCCTTGGTAAGCAATATTTTTGTTATATTATTAAATATCAAAAGTAGACAATCAAAATTATTTTGATTAAATATTTACATTAGAATTATAGATAGATTAACAAATATTCTTTATAGTTACTTAAAGTAAAAATATTTGAAACCTTGGCATGGATCACTTCAGCACTTATAGTTCAAATGGGTTATTGAAGTTGAAATACAAGTTGAAATTTTTTTTTTAAGAGGATATTAATATTATAGGTGTCAGCGGTGTCAATCATAGCTTTTGTACATAGTGGTATAAAATTAACACTGATATATAGGAAAGTGATATTGTGAGATAATTTAAAGTTCTAATCTGAATACTTGTGCGTTTTTGAGACAAAATAGGATTTTCCTAGCAGGTCTATTTGAAAGGACCCTTAATATACAGCACATATTTCATTCATTGAGTACTAACGGCCTATTACGTAATTTTACAAAACACATGTTATGTAAATGATACAATGTTTAAATATATCTGTAGTGGTTTTCGGATTTTGAATTATATACCCCATTGAGACATGATTTGAATTATGTTTATGAACGAAGCCCCTGTACACTTATTCTTCAACAGTAGAATCTGCGGATGTTCCGCAAGTGGATAATTTATTTCAAATTGATCCTTTTGAATTGAGAAGAATTTGGAATGAAATACGTGAGAGTAACCACCGATATGATGAGCTGGACAATAATGGCATCCCAGGCAATCTTGTTCATCTAGGACCGATGCGAGGGATACCTGAGCAAGACTGGGGTAATATAGTTTGTTACAGTTCGCGGACAAACGTTCGCTGTAGTGGGTGTAGCGTAGACCGACATACAAGGCCTCATGAATACATGAGAGCTTTAATGGCTTCAAGCTTACAATGAGAGCTTCATTACGATGACTCCTGTTTTTATTAAATGCTATTATTTTAAATTTCATCTACATTTTCCTGACATACCTTATGGTCTTGAGTAGTAGGCTTATTATGATTTTTCGGTTTTCCAATTATATTTTTTATTACTTTTTGATTTCAAGAGAAACTGGATTTAAACATTCTTAGGTTAATAGAACGTATGTTTTATATACCGTTTGTATTCTTCAATGCTAGCTCTTTTTCTGCAGCATAGCCTCATCGGTATAGTATAGTTATTTCAATTGTAACGCGAGTGCTGTAACTTAGCTGATTTTGGGTAACGAAGACGTATGGTGATCTTTTGCTTAATATTACAATGGTTATATTTTTGTTTTCTTGAGTTACGTTTAAATGTCGAAAGTGTTCATGGAGTTTTGGGGAGTTGTTGGTTTTTAATGGCTTCACATTGACAAGTGCCAGCAGTAGGTTGTGAAATTATTTTTTGCATTGTCCTAGTAAACGTTGCCGACGTAATTGTGCTATATTTGAACTGAAATTCACATTACGGTTGTAATCCCCGAAGACATAGACAGATGAGTGTAGTACACGTTTTACCAGTTACGTTTACGTCCAACTATGGGGATGAACCTATTGCCACACATCCGGCACAAATCCAGATTTGGAGCAAATACTAGAAAATCTTAGTTAGATAAGTCCAATAATACTCGACCCGGGGAATTGAACAACTCTACCACTCGACCTCTACCACTTGGCCACCGAGGCAGTCAATTCATTTACCATTATTATTTGAAAATTGTAGTATTAAAATGCATGTATGTTGTAACTTTGTCGTAATTTTTTTTTAATTATATTTAAAAGAAGTATAGCCACTATGTATTCACGTATGTCGATGTAATTTATCTGGTATGTTTTGTTATTACTGTATAATTGCATCTGAAATTGTAAAAACATTGTTGTTGACGTATATATTTGTAGAAATGTGTGTATTTTGATTTACAAGTCTATTACAAAAATTTTAAAATTTATGTTATAGCGCCTCGTAATTATTCTATCGCATTGTCGCTTTGAGTGGATAGAAAAAAAAATACATTTATTACTTACTTTACTTTCCGTTTATACGAGTACATGTAATTTTAGATTCGTTCGTGTAATGACTCGGCTGATAGCGATGCGTAAGGGTGCATTTAGACTTTAACGGTTTATTTAAACGATTTTCGCGTGCGGCTTAGTGTATAGGCTTTTAACACTTTGAACTAACTTTGTCGTACCGTACGTTCGCATTCACCATTGGCAACCGTATACGAAAACCGTTTCGGTGAACCGTAAAAATGTAAATGCACCCTAAAGTAGTAGTTAGAACGCATTGGGGATGAACGCAACGTCACGCGTGCTCATACGATATTTTTGTTACACAATCATTACATTAAATTGTTGTGTGATAACATGTCGTTTTATAACCCTGTTGACTTGGTCTGACATAATCCGGTTGTATCGAGTCCCTAATGCGAGATTTTGTCCGAGACTGGTTTTCTCGTTAGAGCTGTTAATTTTTTTTTAATGTGATCCTGAATTTATTTTGACCTTTGGCAAGTTATAGGTGCGCGAATTATATACTCATCATCTGAATTAACTTCACTGAATATTCACACCGGGACGGTTTAGATAGTTTATTGCTTTTCATTGCAGACTACCAATTCGGCCGTATAGAAAATATGGGAGATATAGAAATTCGTCAAAACGGCTACAATACACATGCGTTTAACACTCTCATCTCTCAGCGGATCGGAGTGTACCGGGAGATTCCCGATACAAGACATAAGCTGTATGTGGTCACTCAGATTATTTTGCAAAGCAGACACGTATTTTAGACAGCACAACTTTATAATTTTACACTTTTACAGTTGCAGCACACAAACATATGACTCCCATCTCCCGTTGGTGTCTATAATTATGTGCTTCTACAATGAACACTTCGACACCCTTATGCGGTCGGTGCATTCCATAATAGAGCGGTCAGATCCATCGCTCATAAAAGAAATCATTCTCGTGGATGACTTCAGTGACTTGGACGACATTCATGCCAGAGTGATGATAGAAGTCGACAAATTGAATGTCTACCGACAACCAGACGATGATGTGGAAGTCAACAATATAGAGGGCGAGAATCTTGTTGATTACATCGTCGATGATGACAACAATGACGATAACAAAAGGGCTGATGCGAGTGTTCTCAGGCTACCCTCGCGCGGTATTATTATAAGACTGCTCAAAACCAAACAGAGGGAGGGACTCATTCGTGCGAGAATGTTTGGTGCGGACAATGCTGTGGGCGATGTAAGTGACTTGTGATTGCCTTTACGAATTCGTTACTTTTCCAGCTTGTACGACTATATTACGATTGTTTGAAACTTATCTACATCCCCAGTGACCTGGACAATGTGAGATAAACGATTTTCGCTTCGATGTATTGTTTGTTCGTTGCTATTGTCCAATTTTCCATCCGTTACTGCGCACTTGTGTAATCAGGTGGTGTATGCTATTAATACCCTGCAGTTTGTCTGTGTACAAAAGTAGGACGTAAAAAAATTTGATGCCCAACATTTTTTAAATTGACCGGTTTGCAACCGACCTCGACCGGGGTTGTGTGAATAGTGTTAGTGTCAGACAGTCTAGTTGGTATAAATTGGTGACGCATGGTTTAGCAAACTCTATTAGGACCGAGTAGGTGCATCGGTGCTTGGTACTACGTCGGCCGAACCGTATATAATTTCTACTAAAATTTATTTCGTCTTCTTTTTAAAATTAAGTAATGCCTATCCATACTTCGGGCATAAACCCGGTCTTCGAGCCATTACTAGAAATTGTTACTAGGAAATCTAAGTTAGAAAAATCCAAATTATCTCCGACCCGGGATTCCAACCCAGAACCTCTTGAGCAGCAGCCGCGCCTGCACCAATCAATAAACAAGGCAGTCAATAATAACAATGAAATCTAAATAAATCAAGATCATGAGCCCTTGCATCCTGCATAAGTTGGGGATGTACATCACGCGAAGCAACTACTCACACTCCATGGAGCCATAGTACACTCTATATTGTATGCTTCCAGGAAAATCCTGTTGAAGAGGAATTAAACAAACTACTAGCCTCTGTCAACACTGTACCATACAAAACTGTCTATCCCAAACCAGGTAGTTTAAAAATACTTTACTAAATAAAAGTGTGAGTTTAAATTAAGTGTTATTGGTTTTCATTACTTTTGTCACTGAAAATTATACAACTTCGTTTTTTAATGCAATTTGGATGTTTCTATTAATAAAAAAATATTTTTAGGATGCTGTGTTAAAACATACTCAAAGCCTGACAACAAAAAAGTGTTCATAAATATTTGCTTATCGGAACACATCCCAAGTCCTCCAGATATAGATAATGATGAACTTATGTATGTTCTTAGTTCAAATAATCCTTCAACTTTCCGAGTTCCCATGAGCATTGGAGAAGGTAGGACCGAACAAGACAAGTCGGGAGCTCCTGCTACAGTCTATGATGTCGCTGTCCACCCAAACATGTTTGAAAAATTTGAGGCTGGAGAGTTGTTTCAGTCATTCTTTCTTTCTGTCGTATTGGAAGGCTTGCAAGATAAATATCAAATTGAATTAGAAATCAATAAGAGAACTATATTAAAACATAGGAAGAGTATTGGTACCATAAGACCCCAAAGAGTTCAAATAAGGGATATTAAGCAATGTGAGGAAATAATAAAACCTTTGATTGAGGAGCTGGAGAAGCCTGAGCCACTAATTAAGGAAAATACATCTACACTCAAAGAACTTGTGTATCGCTTAAGAAGAGAACCACCAATGGGAGAAATAGATTATTTGTTGGCAGAATTTATAGTACCTGCAATGGTATGTGTAACAGTTATTCAAGCTTTACAATAACTTGAAATTTAACATATCAAACTAATAATATAGAATAAATATTGGCTATAAAATAATTGTATCTATGGAGCACTTAAGACTACCTACAGTTTAGATTAGGCTTTAGCACTCTCTGAACCAAATTTGCTAAAGTTTTAAATTTTAAATTCTCCATCCAGGCTCCATAAACTAATATAGGTAACAATCTGTTATCTATCTTCATGTTTATAACTTTAACTGTTTCAAATGTAACTTCAGTGTACTCTATAGCTCCTTGCAATATAACAGCAATCTGATTAAGTAAATAATTTAAAAGAGTTATTTCATGAACTATTGGATTTAATTTCTATGGGTTTTTGCAAATAATATTCATTGTATTGCCAAATTTAGAATTAAATGTTTGTATATTAGAATCATTAACACTTTGTGAAAATACTGAGTATGTTCTTTGACTTTTCACTATCAATCTACCCTAATTATCTTTGAAATATCTAAATTGGTGTTTCATAATGTATAAATATGACTGGAAAATTATAATTTACATTAATACTAACAAGTAATGCCAATTTGAATAATTTTGCAGGTTGATTTAAAAGATTTACACTTGGAAATAGGGGAAGATCGTCTGGTACTCAGCTCCAAGGGATTATATAAACCAGTAGACTTCTTTCTCCCCTGCAGTGTTGACCAGGATATCATTGATGCTCAATTGAATAGAAATATTGATGTGAGTAAAATATGTTTATGATATTTACTATTGACTATATAAGTGCTAGTTATGTATATCTGCCTATAAATTTCTAGTGCATGTAAAATTGTTTATTGACCAGTTAGTTAAACATGACGAGTTTTGAAATGGACCTACTTATGCAAAACAGAATCAACCCACAAAACGACAGTTTTGAGAAAAAACCGTTTTTGTCAACATTTAGTACACTGTAAAATTTTAGGTTATTTTTAATAAAATCTATTTACAATATTGCACAAAATAAATTTGTTCTATGTATACAAA
>DVPG01000119.1:0-12213 GCA_018239085.1 Yanguna spatiosa spatiosa
TAACAAGTAGCCAACATTCTGTACACTGTTATATACATTTAGTGTGGGTTTCTTTTTCCTGCTAAGTGCCAGAACAATTATAGGCTACAGGCTATGAATGTAAAGATACCTTGTCAAGTCTAT
Source organism: Yanguna spatiosa spatiosa (assembly GCA_018239085.1). Lineage (NCBI taxonomy): Eukaryota > Metazoa > Arthropoda > Insecta > Lepidoptera > Hesperiidae > Yanguna > Yanguna spatiosa. The sequence goes on from DVPG01000119.1 coordinate 124, forward strand.
AAGATTAGAAATATTTGGCACTCGGGGCTCTATGCCCACCCTGAACGGAATTTGGTAACAATAATAACAGCTGGCATAATATCAAATAAATAATGGAGTCGAACTTGCTGTAGATACGGGCGCCGTGTTCACTTTCGGCAAGTCGCACTTCGCCGACAATGAGCCGAGCCACTTCTTCATCAAGAACGACCCCATAGTGGCCATCTCCTGCGGCGACGAGCACAGCGCCGTCATATGTCGTGAGTCACAACTGAACAACGCTACGAAATATTTATCACGCACATGTAGAATCTAGGTGATCTTCCATCTGAGGTTTTCCCGGAGCACTATGATATGGAACTCTTCAAGTAGAGCGCAAAGAAAGCTCTCCTTAAAAGTTGGTAACGAATTAATCTCTCCCTTGGTTTTGAAAATGTTCACGACGGTAACCACTTAGCTTTAGATTGCTGGTCTGCCACTTTGGTAGACTACATATACAAAAAAACTGTCGGATATTTCAAGTATAAGTGTCCAACATCATTAGCCTGTCTCAATCCACCGCTGAACTCAGGCCTCCCCAAAAGGGCTTTTTTTCCGTAATCCTGACGCTGGACATGGGTTGGGTATCGCAGAACACAGCTACTTGCACCTCCTACACTTGTATAGTAACTGTTGCTTTACTTGAATACATACAATAGCATTATTGGTCTACTGGCTGATGAGGGGGCCGAAGGTGTCCTAAGCCGGTGTGCTTGGATAAAGAGATTAATGAATATAGAAGAAACACTTCAGCATTGTAAGAATATTTGTCGTTCGGTACTCTCTGCCTAGCCCGTAAAGTATCTGGGGTGGTGATATAATAATAATATTGCTTACAGAAAATGGACGCGTATTCGTATTCGGCGGGAACGATTGGGGCCAACTGGGTTTGGGGCACAAGGATGAGGTGACGCGCCCCAGCTGCGTCAAGTGGCTGAAGCCCCACCGGTCCATATTTGTGGCTTGTGGAAGAGCGCATACCGTCTTTGTTACAGGTTTGATATTCAACTACATTTACTAGGCTATATCTCGCTTACCAGCAGGCGAAAATGCAGTCAAACGTAAGCTTATGGCGATTAAAACAATTTAGATACCAAGGGCTAATAGAAAAATTTGATACGTTATCAAGGACATAAACGTAACATCAAGCCCGTATTTCCCTAAAGGGATACTACAGAGGAGTGTAGTACTCTACCACGTTTTACTAGTTACGTCTCCAACCAACTATAAACTAAAGAGTGAGCTTATTACTATACCCAGGGCTCAAATCCAGACTCCCAGCTAGTTAGTACTGCGAATATCAAATTATAAAAATTCTACAAGTTTTTGCCCGACCCGAGAATCTAATCCATGACCACTTGATCACCAAGCTCGCTTACAACCACTCGACCATCGAGGCAATTTTATTACAACAATTACCACGAAGCATTCAGTAGTTGAGTAGACCAACCTCATACTATAACGTTTAAGATAAAAATTTCTAATAGAACATTTTCGTCAGTTTCTTCTAGCACAGAAGAGTAGTACACCATACACTGACGTAATCTGTGTGTTCTTGCAGAGGAGAACACCATCTACTCGGTGGGGTGCAACGACGGGGGCCAGCTGGGCACCGGCGACGTGGAGCCGCAGTGCGTGCCGCAGTTCGTGGAGCTGGACGCGGACAATGCGGCCATCGGGCAAATCTCCGCCGGGAACAACCACACCGCCGTACTCACTGGTACATCTATATCTATACTCTATACTTCTATATCTATACTCTATACTCTATATCTATACTCTATGTTTATACTCTTATGTTTATACTCTATACTATGTTTATACTATACTTTATATCTATACTCTATATCTATGCTCTATGTTTATACTCTTATGTTTATACTCTATATCTATACTCTATATCTATACTCTATATCTATACTCTATATCTATACTCTATATCTATACTCTATATCTATACTCTGTATCTATACTCTGTATCTATACTCTGTATCTATACTCTATATCAATACTCTATATCTATACTCTATATTTATACTCTATATCTATACTCTATATCTATATCTATACTTCTATATCCATATCTATACTCTATACTAATATATAAAGCTAAACAGTTAGTTTGTTTGAACGCCCTAATCTCAGGAATTACTGATTCGAAGTGAAAAATTATTTTTGTATTGAATTGTCCATTTATTGAGGAAGGCTATAGGCTATATAACATCATGCTGTGACTAATAGGAGTGGAGGAGGAATCAAAAATGTTGCACAAACGGGATTTTTTTTAGCTATTTACTATACATACTCTCAGTGATCACAGCGTAATGTTCTTAAAATGGTTTTTTTATAGATTGTTCTCTAAGCTAGTGTTGTATACAACTAAGTGTTAGCAGGCTATATTATCCATTCATCTATCAAACTCAAGTCAACTGTGGAACATAGACCTTCCCTAATCGAGCCACACCACCCAGTCCCGGGCATTTTGAATCTGGCTGTGTCCAATGGTTTCCTTTAGGTCGTTAGACCAGCTGTTTGGATGACGACCTATGCTCTTTCTATAGAGACGCAACTGTCAATCGTTTACATTTTTAATAATAAAAAATGTAGACACCTAATGCATTTAGTGGTATATGAGCGTGCAAAAAGGTAGGCCTATCCAACGGCCCACTACTTCATTTACAACTCATGCAACAAATGTGCAATTAATCATTTAGCGCTTCATAAATTTAACAATGACCTTAGACGTAGCTATTCAAGTTCACAATGTAACTTTCCAAGTTACTTAATCAACCTTATCTCCACTTTCGTTAATTAATCTTGCACAAATTACGTTACATTTTAAAATTCGAGCCTTTTAGAAACACAATTAAAATAACTATCGTGATTTCAATGTTTAAGGTCGACACAGGCGGCGCTATGATATGTATTATAGTAAAGTATATACAACAATATATTTTTATACTAACGTTCGAGTGACTCCACACGCAGCTCTATGTATCTCGTCGTCAAGTATGTAAATAGATATAGCGCGACATATCTCGGTATAGCAAGATATACGCAATACTGACGCCAAAGATATGATATAGTATAGCTACCGTCAGTAGTAGTATGCTATAATATACGTATATTATAGCAGAGTATATTATTATATATTATAGCGTGTTTACTGTTGTACAGAGGACGGCCGCGTGTTCGTGTGCGGCTCCAACGCCGAGGGCCAGCTGGGCCTGGGCGAGGCCACGCGCTCCAGCGTCACGTTCAGCGAGCTCAAGTTCATGGAGAAGATAGCTTTCGTCGAGTGCGGCTACTACCACACCGTGTTTATCACTTGTATGTCCGTTAGCTTACGATCATATTTCGTAACATCACGTCTGTAGTCCCCAAAGAGGTAGCCAGTGGAGTGAAGTACACTCCTACATTTCACCAGTTCAGTTTAGGTCCCAACATGAGATAGGTGGTGAGCCTATTGCCATATATCGAACACGAATCCAGACTCCGATCCACTAATAGAAATCTTAACTAGAAATTCTAGTTCAAAAAATCCTTGATTTGAACCAAAGACTGTTCGATGGGCAGTCGCGCTCGCAACCAATCGACCAATAAAGCAGTCGTATATTTGCGTAATAAAAATATTTACGTACCAAAACCATTATTAATAAACTTACATTAATAGAAGTGGAACAACCTACTACCATCTGTTTTCTGACACACCATAACCTAGGACTTGACTGGCCCGTTAGCGCAATGGTTAGGGAACCTGACTGTTGCGCAGGGGGTCGTCGGTTCGATTCCTACCCAGAATAAATATTTGCGTAATAAGCACAAGTATTTATTCTGTGTCTGGGTGTAAAAAAAATCTATATAAATATGTATGCATATGTGTAGTTTATCAGCTGCCTGGTTACCACAACACAAGCTCTATTGATGCTTACTTTTGGATCAGGTGGCCGTGTGTGGAGATGTCCCAAGATATATCATCATTATTATTATTATAGGACTCCTCAAGCAACGATAAACAGGCTTTTTCTGGGCATATACGCTCCATCTTAAGTAACATCTGCGCTTTCCAATAAGCTAGCTCACGGGCAATTGCTAGCCTATTATATAATAAAAAAACTGTCGTGCTTAACTTACGGTAATTTCCAGCGAAGGGCGCTGTCTTTGTTACGGGAGACAACGAGAACCAAAAGCTCGGTATTCCAGACACGGCCTCCACTATCTACGTTCCGCAAGTTCTCCCTATAAACATACCGATCAAAAGCGCCTGCTGCGGAGCTAACCACACCTTCCTTCTGTCCATGGACGAGAGCACCATCTTAGCGTTCGGCTCTAATGAGAATGGGCAACTCGGCTTGCCCAAACACATACAGCATGTGAAGGAGCCCACTGAAATCGACATGGAGAAAATGTTCGACGGGTATCAGCTGAAAGTTGTCGCTTGTGGGGCGATGCACACCGCATTTGTCACAGGTACCATTTTATCATAGCTTGTCAGTGTATTTGTGTAAAAAAAATGTTTCTCTAAGGTGTGTGAAGTCTGCCAACCCGCACTTGGCCAGCGTGGCAAATTATGGCTGTAACCCTCTCATTCTGAGAGGAAAAGGGTCGAAAGAAAAAAAAATTGTTGTGATACAGATAAAAAACATAGGTACAGTAATATTTATGGTATTTATACCTTACTTCATAATATACAGAATAAGGTAAAAACTGACAACACAGTACCATGGATTAGGTATGTAAATATCACGCGCTTCTAAAAAATAATTCCAAAGGATTTTATTCAAGTATTAAAAGTTAGTTAAGTTGCTTAACATAGTTAAATATTAAAAGTTAAATTACTACACGACCAACTGCCTCGTTCGTCGTGTGGGTTACACGCGCGACTGCCGATCGATAGGTCCTGGGTTTGATTCCGGGCTCGGGTATTATTAGATTTTTGTAATTTAGATTTTCTAGTAGTGGCTCCAAGTCTGGATTTATGCCCGGTATATGGCAATAGGCTCACTACCTACTCCATAATGGGACATAAACGTAGCTGGTGAAACGTGGGAGTGTAGGTACTACACTCCTCTGCTTACCTCTTCGGGGATTACAGGTGTGATGTTACGTTTACGTACCAAAAGTTATTGACAAGTAATAAAATACGCCACCATGTGACTGGTGATTTGAAACTGCTACTTAATCATTTTCTAATGATATATTATAACAACATCAGCCGCGCGGGTTCAACCGTGTTCTCAACGACGGCTTTGTTTGACAATAGTAATATTATATGTGAAAGAAACATGATGACAAATGCATAAAAGTCACTGTAGACTCTCTAGTATAGTTTCTCCTCAACAGTAACACCAGGTAACAACAAAATAACTTATTATTAATCCAATTTTCAACAAATGAGTTCCTACATTTCAATAAATAAACAGTAATTGTGTAGTTACAACTAATCAGAACCAGAACTTTTAAATTTTTTAGTCAATATAATAAAAATTAATTTTATACTACATAGAGTTTCTTATTATACCAAACTCTACATTGACTTTTATTACCGCAGCAGTAAATTTTGTTAACATCTCTCTATATACATATATGCTGTTCGTTACTTGCAGCATATTCTAATCCCGCTTATTTTACTTGCCTCTTATGTTATGTTATACGTAAATAACTTCTCTATTTTTAATAGACAATGGACTACTTTACACCTGCGGCGAGTCGAGGCACAACAAACTTTGCTTAGAAGAAATAGACGACGCCGATAATTCGAACGAGGCTCTAACTAATCAATACTCACCTAAGCGGGTCACCGCTATGAACGGCTTCGTGGTAGATAACGTAGCTTGTGGCGGCTGCCACACGCTACTCACCGCTATTAAAGGCTCCAACGCGGACTTCACCAATAACGACTTCAATATTATCAACGAAGAAAACCGACAAATATCGCTGACCGAACTTCCACCACTGCAAAAAGTTCCCATTATGAACAAACCGGTAGAACCGTACACAATCGAGGACGTAACAAATTCAAATGTCACAGAGAATCTCGACATAATCGATAAAAATGCAAATGGGATTGAAGAAATAACATCGATTGACTCACTGGAGGCTAATGTGAGTGGATCGCACATCGTAAATATAAATGACTTAGAAACAGCGAGTACCCAGGAAATTGTAGATATAAATAAAGATGAAACAGATCCTTGTGCTCTTATCGATAAAGCTCTTGATGATATAGGCGATACCATGGACAGTACAGTGAACAAAGTTAATATTACAGTTGAAAAAACAGCCGAGGAAGTGAACGATTCAGTAAATACAAAGGTAGAAGTAGTTGAGGAAGTTTTGAAAAAAACTGTTGCGAAGATAGATCCAGGGATACACACTGATGAAATGAAAGTTCTAGAGGTTCCTGATAAAACTGCTGAAACCGCTAACTCTCCTCCTCCGAAAACTCCAATTATACAAGATCTGCTTCACATACCAGATATTTCTCATATCAGTCCGAGCTTAAGTAAGCGTAGTGACGAAGAGCAGAAAAGTGTAGGTGGTCAGTCTGAGAATGAAACAATTCCATGTGGATCAGATAAATCTAGTCCTCAAATGGGAAAAACCGCGAAAACACAAGCAGTAATGCCTATAATCCGGAATGAAGATAATATCGATACAAACGAACCGGAACACAGTGAGGACCATGAAGTAGTCGTAAACAAATTGGAGGAGAAAGGTCGCTTCGCGAAAATTTTCCAATCAATAAGAGATAAAGAAAACTCTTGTATGGGTAAAGGAAAAGTGATTGAAGAGAAGGTTACAGGTAATAGACACGTTTAAATCCATCTGTACAACATTTAAAGACATTATTTATAATTATCACCAAAAGATATTATCACCGAATAATTGCCAACAACTGATGCTTGCAACTTTTAATTATTTACTAATATATTTCTTTTCACAGAAACAGTGCACAAGGGAGTTGAAACTGCTGAAGAATCTGTGCACAAGGTAGAGGAAACTATAGAGACAGAGATCAGGAACCAAACCAACTCTCGGACTTGCACCATTTTATAAGTCGTTTACTCGTTTTGTCGTCAATGTTACCATTACATTTTTAATATCAGTAAGAAGCCGAAGTTTTACTTTATAACCGTACATTACATTTATTGTCACAGATAAAACTATTTGTAAATAATTAACATTTCACTCACTAAATATATTTAAATTAATTAGCCACATATCACGATATCAACAATAACAAAACAATAATACTTAATAAATTTTGTGTTATACGGTGAGTAACGATTTTATATTAAAAGACGCTGTTCAATTATTACAAAAGAAATATTGTCCAGTTCGAGGTCACAAGTTTAAATTGTGTATAGATTAGTTGCAGAATTATGTTCGTGAAAGCTAAGTTTTCCCGAAATTTGAAGTTGCTCGCGCAGTTTCCGTCCAATCTCTTTGTTCGCCTTATCGTTATTCTTGTCCGACACCCAAATTCCTGAAATCACGACATTGTAGCATAAAATAATTTTCAAAATATATATACTGTACAGATGTTTTAATGTTACATTCATTCCATCCATCCACTGGCCGTGTATATTCTCGCATGATCAGCAATATCTCGCATATGATTGTCAAATTGCGAAAGGGTTCAAAATTAAGTAAATAAAATTCCATTTAACTGTCATGAAATAGACATAAATCAAATCCTGGCGCAAACCTTTAACAAAATGTGCGTTTTAAGGTTAAATATCGTTTCCTACAACGATGAAGGAAAACATTCTGTGGAAACCTGCACACCTTAGGATTCATAAATAAAAAATATATCTAAAGGCGTGTAAAGTTTCCTAACCAGCACTGGGACGGCGTGGCATGGCATTAATCTTCTTATTCTGGGAGTAGACTGGTATTCCAACAGCGGAGCGATAATAAGGTAAATAAAAAAAAACAAAAACTTACCGACTTTACTTTTGCCTCTGACATTAACAACTGCACCACAAATTGAATCGGAGTTCTCGAAATTTTCACCAATGAGGAGAAGGACCTGAAAATACGCAATGTCTTTTATATTTACATACATACATACATATCTTCACGCCAAGTCCCTTACGGGGTAGGCAGAGAGCACGGAGTGCCAAATATCTCTATTTATATTTACAAGGTGGGGATATCCATTCGAATCCACTTAATTTAACACTACAATTCATATTACTACTTTCCTCCTTTAAAACCACACAAATTTCAAAAATATCATGTTCTACTTACAATATGCATCCAGATACGATCCAAGTTCATGGACTTCTTGTCTACATTGATGAGCCACCTGCCGCCCTTCTTGTTGGCTCTGTCTTCCCACATGGGACGTATGCCTACCTTAAACACCGAATAGTCTTGCCCGTACGGTAACTCAGACGGCAACTTCATGTGATGGTAAAGACTGTAAAGGCGTCAAAGCAAAGGAATTCAGTTAAATTGTACTACACTTCGCATTAGCTTTTAAAATATTCGTGGATTCGCATAATGGAACTGATAAAACGAGAATACTACACTCTTACGCCTACTGCTTCCGGGATATACATGCAATGATATGTTAAATTTGAAAAAAAATGTATCAATTAAAAATTTCTTAAGAATACCTTTTTATTATAATTATTTATTGCGTTTAAGAGGTTTCATGCTCCATCTTAAGACCGCAAGCCAATTTAACCCTCCCGTAGTGCACTCTTTGGGATTTTTTTGTATTAAAGTTGGTTATACATGTTTTACATTTTAGTACCTGCAACGTACTACAACTGCTTCGTTGGTCGTGTTAGTTGTAAGCGCGACTGGCCGATCGAGCGATCCCGGGTTCAAATCCCGGGTCGGGTACTAGGTATTAGATTTTTCTAATTTTTCTTTTCTAGTAGTGGCTCGGAGTCCATATTTGTGCCCGGTATATCACAATAGGCTCTCCACCTACTTCATAATGGGACGTAAACACAACAGGTGAAACGTGGGAGTGTACGACACTCCTGTGCCTACCTCTTCGGGGATTACAGGCGTTATTTAACGTTTCGTACCGGCGACGTGTCAATATCGATAGCAACTTGTCTATTAATCTAACTTGAATGTCTATTAATCAAAATAAAGCTAAACATATGACAATCATATTATTACTTTTTATGGAGTTAGTACTTCACTATTGCGCTAATAGCAAAATTTATATGATTACTTTTTATGCAGTTAGTACTTCGCTATTACGCCAACATCACGAGGTGCGAGTTATAAGCCTAGTGTTAACAGAATCCTGCAATAAATGTTATTATTCGCATACCACCAGTAGTCCTCCACCGTGTCGAACGTGGTCAGCTCGATGAGGTTCTCCTCCCAGTTTCTAGTCTCGTTCTTGAACAACCAAAAGCCCCACGTGTTCTGCAAGGGATGCTTTACACTCTCTAAAGACTCGTTCTCCTCGATTTGGTTGGATGTATTGTTCATAGTCTGATTCGGTGCCTGAATATGAGAAGTATTTATATTTATCAAGTTTACAAATAACATGATACATCATCAGCGTGTGCATTGCTGGAGAGAAGCCTACTTTGAAGTAGATTTTTGACAACTACTCCAATGGACGTATAGCATAACAGGTGAAATGTGGTAGTACTATACTCCACTGGCTACCCCTTCGGGGTGATACAGGCGTGATGTTATGCTGGCCTTCATTCTAAATTCGAGTATAAACACTGGCTCGTGACAATTCATGGGTAAGATTTAGGTAGAAGGCGCGCGGCTCATACGTCATCCAAGTTATCAATTGATGTTATCAACCAATACTAATGGTAGTGCAGTACGAGCAAAGCGTGTATTGTCTGCGTTTAGGTCACAAACGATAATTGTAATTGTCAATTTTGCGATAATAAAAAAAATTGTAATGAACTCTAAACTTGATTCGAATTGTTAAGAAAAGTTAAATTGAGGCACCGAGTGTCAAATATCTCTATCCGTACCTACAGATCTGACATAACAATAAATACTAGAAAATATTAATAAAATTGCTCTCAATGACTTGCAGAAACTCGGCAAACAAACTTTATAGAAATCTGCAGCAGCATAAACTACATATATCTAGAAGTCCCTTTCGACACACAAAAATATGAGTCACGCTTTTATACTCGTTATTGGTCATAAAAATGAATTACACATACTAATGTATATCAACATGATTCACAATGTATAATGTACTCTATAGCTCCAGTACTACAGTGACCAGTGTCCACTCGAATACTGGTACCAGTATATGCGGAAATTAATATTCAATATGCACTTACCCGCTCAACAACTGTGCTGTTTTCGCCCATGCTGATGCCGGTAAAGTATCTTAAAACTACAAGTCGATCGTCAATCGAACGAGCACTGTGGCACACTGCAATCGCACGTTATCAGAATGTTAAGTGTAATAACGTTGGAAAAACCCCCGAATTAAATGTTGCAACTTGAATAAATGTTATTTTTCCCACAATTTGAGTTAAGATTCCAACTTCATAATTTCACTACCAATTTTATGAAATAAAAATATTCCTTTCTGCCGCGTCTGAAATGCAACACATTTTGACGTTATCATTATGATTCCCTTATCTTTATTTTTCTAAATATAGAATCGAGTGTCCTATCAAAATTACTACAGAGAAAGCCTTTGTCCGCCACGCTGGCGAAGTACGGTTTGACAAACTTTACGTCGGTACTTTATGGAGAAGTTGTTATTATTAGATAACATTTACCTCCGCAGTTTCAAGAAATGATATTTAATTATATAAATACCCACAACGCGTATTATTAGTTATTCTAACATGAAATACCTAGTAGTGGCTCAGAGTCTGGGTTTGTGCCCAGTGTATCTGTATTGCAACAGGCTTCCTCCCTAGTTCGCCAGTTACGTTCACGTACGTACTTTACGTACGCTCCCATGTTTCAACGTGGGAATATTACAGTTCTCTGCCTACCCATTCGGGGTTGACAGGCGAGATGTTATGCTTTCGAAATGTCCATAATCTTAAAAAATTGGATGTGTGTGCCAGCATTTAATCCCCAGACGGAGTAGGCGGTTTCATTAATTACCACTAAGTACCTACTTGTACATTTGTATACTTTTATTGCAATGCGTACGTTTCAAAGATTTACTATTCCAGCTCGCGCAGGAGTAGTGAGTTGCCAGTATTTACTGTTTGGTGTATATTTACCGACTCATATGATTTTTCATTGACAGCATTGAATCGTTAATTAATTACACCGATGTAATGTAGGTACTTAACACTAAATTTTACAAAGAGTAATATGGTATAAGTTTTAATGCGGAATTTAGAGTAGATGCCGTATCCGAACAAACACAACGTGAGGCACCCTCCTTCTAGATGGCTTGACGGTCTGCACAGCTGGAAGTAGGTAATTGGATGAGGAGAGCCAAAGACGAAGATTCATTTGCGCGCCTTGCGAGACTAGCAGCTAGCATGGACATAATGAAGTTTATTACGCAGCATAAGATTACACGCACGTACCCATATAATGAAGGGCTGTCTAGTCAGATACAGAGGAATAACACTGGAATTATAACATCAGATTTACACTCAAAGACTTGGTGTCGACTTTCACACATTAACACTATCGTATCAAATGACAAGAATAGAGTACGATCGCATGTTTCATCTGATAACTAGAATTGTGTACAGTACTTTGATAATGGTGTCAATAATGTTTCAGGGATAGGTATATCGCGTGCATAGGTAGTAACAACGAGTAAGGACATGTTTTGACACGCTACAGCCAATTCACAATACATATACATACATTGACTTCCATAATGAATTGCTTGCTCAGTCGAAACTTAACCCAGAAACCAATGCAGGAGTTGTTGCGCATATCATTCGCTATTTTTTAAACTGAGTAATTTCATCTTGGTCATACCAGAATTAAAACCAACTGTTTATAATTCAGCAAACAGTGATAAGTGGCCTTACAGTTTAGGTTTAGTATTCTGCCTATTAAGTGGCAGTGGACTGGTCACATTTATCACAGAACCGATAAACGGTGGAGTAGACGTGTTCTGGA